>JAUJYV010000537.1:0-37226 GCA_033995625.1 Ophyiulus pilosus | reverse complement strand
AGATAACCAGCTTTGAGAAAGATAATCGAAGTTAGTGATAAACTAGTTTAAGTTTATAGTGTGTCCAGGGTATTAGATTATAAGAACTTTTGAAGATAATTTTCCTGAAATTCGTCTGTGCATTTGCCCGAGATGCCTATATTTGGCTTACCGAATCATCGCATGTTGGTCCCTCGAACATAACCGTGCACGAACAGTTGGTCCAGGTTTCATTCCCATAGTACATGGGGAAGCACGTCCCCTCGTTATGGCAAATTGAGTCGTTGCACAAATTGGGCAGTTCACATTTATACCCGGTGAACTCTTCCAGACAGTCACAGATGAACGTCCCGTTCAGATTGATGCAAGTGCCATTATTCTGGCAAATGCCAATGTCTTCACACTCGTCCGTGTCATTGTTACAGAAATCCCCTTCGAAACCTAAGATATTTAAAAAAGTAATTCTTGAGCAAATGCCTAAGCTTGTGCGTGATATGTGATATATCTATGTAGAAAAATCTTTCTACGCGAATAATGTCATTATTTGATATAAATACATTATAAAAACGACGATAAGAAAAGCCAAAAATCTCTGGGAAAAAATGGAGGCGATAAAAAACTGCTTTTACCTGGGGCACAAGTGCAGTTGAAACCACCCTCGTATGGGTTGCAGGTGGCCCCATTGGCACATGGATTGGACGCGCAGTAATTGATGAGCAGTTCGCAGTTGCTTCCTTCGAATCCTCTGGTGCACTGGCAGTGATATGAACCAGCTGTAGCCAGGTTGGAGCAAGTGGCACCATTCAGGCAAGGATGTGGCTGGCAGAAATCTATCTCAACGTCGCATACGGTGCCAGTGCGGCCTGTGGGGCAGAAGCACTCGAAGCCAGCGTCCTGAAATAAATGATGTTCGGTTTTAGGGAGAATTCATCAATTTTTGCATACGTTTGCATTACTGCAATGCCAACTTTGCACTTACTCCATGAGCACTTGGGGGTTTGTCGTGACAAGTGGATCCGCTGGAACATGGATGACTGCTGCAGTCAAAAGGCTTCTGGAAAGTAAATGGAGAATCAAGATTTAAGGCTAGTTGATTTTGCGAAAGTATCAGAGTATAGTGTTCTCCAACTTATACTCGTTGGCCTTGTCCAAGACCAGAGGTTGAATGCATTCCCACTTGAGTCTCATAGGAGTTGTGTGCAAGAAAATGTTTTAGGAGATGTTTCCACACACATTGTGTACTTTTAGACGCACTCTTAAGTGCCCACCTTACAGTTGGGATTAGGGGTTTTTGGTAATTTATAATAGATAAAATGAGAGGAAGGAGCCGATTTTAAAGGAACTATCCTGGCATTTGCCTGGAAACAACTGTGGAAAACCGTAAAAGCCACAGTCAAGGTAGCCGTCCCGGGAATTGGGTCCAGGTCTACCGAATATTATTAGTGAAACTAACGCATTTGAGGATCATGGCCTTATCAGAACTACAAATTAATAGAAATCCAACTTGAATGTCAGCTAAGGAATCGTAAAAAGAACTCGCCTCTTTTTCACAATGTATTCCTGTGTAATTTGTCGTGCAATGACACAAATAGGAATTCAGCTCGTCTTGGCACGTGGCTCCGTTGAAGCAGGGAGAGCTGGCACATTCTTCGATGTCATGCTCGCATCTACCAAGAGAAGAAAACAAAAGATTAAAGAAGAACTTGAAGGCAGTTCAGAACACCGCGAAGATAGCAACTTACAAATTTCCCTCGTAGCCAGGGACACACTGACACTTGTAGTGGTCAATACCATCCACACATGTGGCCCCGTTCTGGCAGTTAATCCCCTCACAATCGTTGATGTCCACCTCGCAAAGCTGACCCTTGTATCCTGGGCTGCAGTTGCAGTGATATACACTTGAAGGGTCAAGGCAAGCTGAACCGTGCTGGCACTCACTTTCGTAGCACAGCAAGCATGCATCTGGCTGGACGTTGTCCACTACCAGGGCTTCAAAGTAGCTGGCACTGGTATCGTTAGCCAGCTCAGCACGCGGGAAGAACGGAAGCAGGATGCCACCCAGGCGCACCTCGCGCAAGCAGCCCCGGTAGTGACCCTCGTGCTCTGAGCCACCCATCAGCAACTGGACATCGGTGGCCTTAACCAGTGTGTCCAATGACACCAATGCATGGCTTACAGTGACTGGTTCCTCGCCATCCACTCGGATGGTTAGTATGTTGTCCAACAGGGCAATGTCCACAGAGTGCCACTGTGCATCTGTAGGAACTTGGATACCACTGTCATTACCGCTGGTGGTACCGTCGCTCAGGCTCCAGCTCAGCTTCAGTTGACCAGAGCCAGATAGTGTGATGTCGAAGAAGTTAACACTGTGTGAGATCCGCAAAATAGGGCCACCGCGCTCGCTGCGGTAAAGGAAAGAAATAGATTGCAGGGGCATGTCTTCTTTCAGGTGGGGTATGAAGGCGATGGAACTGTTTCTGCCATTGAAGGTGGCATTGGCGATGCCTGAAAAATAGGGAAATGGATTAGTGTGAGCTTTGATCTGATGTTGTTTAGTAGTTTAAGGGCCTGAAATCATATAAGGCCTAAGAGCGCCTAAACATAAGACCATCCAAAGTTTCAAAAGTATTTTTGTTGTTGGTGGCACTGAAATTTATTTGCGTCTTAAAATAGAAGAAATATGTTGTATGCATTTTTTTGGACATAGAAATCCGCTAAGTGCCATATTTTTAGCTATGCCTCGCTATTTTGTTATCTGTCAAATCGTAAAATGAGTCTTGTACTTACATTCGAATCCATTGCTCAGGCTGCGGCATTCAGAGTTCAAAGGACACGAATTAAAAGAACAAAATTCCAGCTCGGTGCAGTTTTTCCCCCTAAATCCCTTTTCGCAGTGGCAGTGGTAGTCGTTCCACGTGACCACGCATGTACTTCCTTGGCGGCATGGGTTCGACCGGCAGGCATTGTCGCTCTGAACCCCACGTAGAACGTTCATCTTTGTGACATTTCCCTGAAGAATGCGTGAGGTCACGTCTGGTGATTCCGATTCTGGGGTGTCAAACAGGTCCACCATCCAGTCATTGAGCTATATTCGTCGAGTGAAGAAAATACAAGAAACAATTATAATCTAGCATATATTTTTTTAAGAAATTCACGCAACAGTTATCCCATTTCTGCCAGAAAATTTCTTTCCCTAAATCATTTCTTAAGTAATAAGCAAATGCTTCCAAAAGCGAGTAATATATGGAAATATTTAAATGGAATCTCGGGTGCCGCCTAGCGTTTCTGCTTATACGAATGACTGTGCAAATGCAACATCGATAAAACATTAAAAGCCACATCCTAGTATGACTTCCATCATAAATCTATTAATAAATATTGCGTTGTTTAGCCAAAAATGTCCCCACTTTCCTATAAATTCGTCTATTCCAATATTTTATTAAAACTTAGCCTCACCCTCACGTCCTGCATGATCCCCTTGAAGAATGGTGCCCTGGCAACACGGGGCAGCAACAACATGCCTTCAGTATCTCCTGGCGATGCAAAATGCTGCTGCTGCGGTGCTGGAAGTCCTCCCAGGAAAAGATGACGCGCTTCCAGGTAGCGGTCTTTGTTGGCCTCCACTTCCATTTTGAAGATGGTCGTGGAATTGACAGATGCAGATAAGGTGCGGTTGACCAGAGACACCTCCAGGAAGTGATAATAGCCGTTGTCCAGTCGGATGCCGGTCTTGTCCACCAAGGACTCTGGCGTGCCGTTGATCTTGACACTGACCCTCACAACCCCTGCTTCCCACTCTGCAGCAAGGAAGGAATCCTCGTCAGCAGCTCCGTCCAGCGAATCTCCATTGCCCAAATAGAAGATGAGGCCCTCGCTCTGCCGGCTTCTCACAAACAAACTGACAGTGGTGTTGTTCCTCAACTCCCGTCGCTCTCTACGACCAATTATCGCTTCTACCAAACTCTGACTGGAGTTCTCGTGTCCGAAAGTGGCAGATTCATACTCTAGAGATACAACAACAAAAAATAGCTGTGGTAAGAGTAATGTCACTCTCAAGCCACACCACACAATTCAGGAAAGATAGCGTCTGGCTTTTTTTTCTGAAATTTGCCAATTGATATACTTATATAAGGAGTATATCAATTGGCCTCTTAAAATGTGACCTACACCTTGCCATATGCAGCATAAATTTGTAATTGCAATCTGTTGGCAAAAATTTCTGGCGAAAACACCGCATGAATAGTTTGTCATTTACGGACATTCCATTCCTGTTTTTTGTCATTGCTTACTAGACCACACACAGAGCATGTCGATAACTTATTCTGAATTTTCATTTGCAAACAAAAAGTTTAAGAAACTGGACTTACCATGCTCGCAGTGCAATCCAAAGTGGGGGCGCCAGCACCTGCACGTGTATGCATTCCAGAGGTCGACACAGGCGCCGCCGCCATTGCACGTGGCTTGGAAGCACTGTTCCGCCCTCGGACACCCTGCAGTCAGCTCGCCTGTGTAGGTTATGCCCTTGCTACCGGCAATCAGAGGGTCGACGTTGGGCACGACTTTGCCTCCAGATAAGGTCACGTCTTCAACGCAGCCCACAAAGTCTGGGATGTGTGCCACATCGAAATACATTTCCGGTTTCATCCAGGTATCCTTTCCGCCCACATTGGTGCTGGGGAAAATGGGTACAGATCCTCCTAAGTCGATCGTCCGGTTGACTGTCATTATGCCTTGGCCGGAGAGGTCGTTAGTCGTCAGCTGGACGCCCCATGTCGAGAAGTTCAGCCGGGCGCTGCGCCATTGACCGTCATTGAGGCCGTTTCCGACAATGAGCAGTGACTGATTGTTACGCTCTACTAAAAGACACAAGGCGCCATCTTTGAGGAAGAGCAGGAAGTTGCGAGCGTGACCATGGCCGAATGCCAGCAGGCCATCAGGAATCGTAGTACGAAAGCGCAGTGACAGGTCGTAATCCAACGAGGTGTTGCCCATGACTACCAGCTTGCGGGAGGCTCCTCCATCAAAGGACGCCGTTGTGGAAAACTGGCAGGTGGCACCGCTAAAGCCGGTACCACAAGTGCAGTTACGGGCATGCCTGGATTCATCACTACCTGGTAGAAGGTAGGGTACACAAGTGGCGCCATTGACACAGTCATTTACGTCGCAGCCGGTCAACTGCACCGTGCAGTTTTTGCCACCAATGCCAGCTTCGCACTGACACTGGTAGTCGCCTACTAGATCGAGGCATGTGGCGCCACGAGCGCACGGCCGGTGCCGCCGACACTCGTCGATTTCAGACTCGCACAACGTTCCCTCAAAACCACGGAAGCATCGGCAGGCGAATTCGTCGATGCCGTCGATACAGGTGCCATTGCGGCAAGGCTGGGCAGCGCAGTCGTCAATGTTGATCTCACAGTCAGCACCAGTGAAGCCACGCGGGCAGAGACAAACGTAACCGCCGGCGCTGGAGGTAGTATAAGGCCCTAGAGGGAAGCCTGGAGGTCGACGGACGTCGTCCATTTCATATATGCTGTGGTTGGACTTCTCCACGCACATGCCGCCATTGAGACATGGCATGGTAGCGCACTCTGCTACATCCAGCTGGCAGTTGTGACCGTGGAAGCCTGGATGGCATGTGCATGAGTAGTTTTTGACCATGTCGGTGCAGTTGGCATCATTAACGCATGGCGATGACAGGCAGTCGTCGATGTTTTCTTCACAGAAGTCTCCACGGAAACCTGTGTCGACGCAGTCACACAGGAAACCGTTGATTCGGTCCTGACAGGCGCCGCCATGCTGGCACGGCATGGATGCGCACTCGTTAATGTCCTGCAAAAAGGGACAAAAATCATGAGTAAAACATTGTAGAAAATAGGTTATTCCAGCAAAAAACAAAGCTTCACGGAACCCCAGCCCAACTAAAAGGAAATTCGTGTTTTCCTACATAATCTTTCGTACCTGCTCGCACATGATACCAGCATATCCGGGCTGACATTGACACTGGAAAGCACCCACGTGATCTACACAGGTGCCATTGTTAAGGCATGGCTGTGATGCACATTCGTCGATGTCGGTCTCACAGTTAGCCCCAGTGAAGCCTAGCGGGCACAGGCACTTGTATTTGGCCACCAGGTCCCGGCACTCGCCCTCGTTTTGGCAGGGCTGCGAAAGGCACTCGTTGTACTCCTGGTCACAGAAGGCTCCGGTGTAGCCAGGCGTGCAGTAGCACTGGAACGTGCCCACCTTGTTCTGACAGAGGCCGTGCCGACATGGGTATGTGCTGTTGTCGGCACACTCGTCCACGTCGTCTGCGCACGTGGCGCCGCCGAAGCCGTCTGGACAGGCGCAGCTTCCATTCCCCAGACAAGTGCCACCACGGAGGCACCGCACGGCAGTGCAAGCATCGACGGGTCGATGACAGCCGGGGCCCTCGAAACCAGCTGGACACCTGCACTCGAAACCACCTGGCAGATCAACACAAACTTCACCAGACGGACATGGTGGAACGTCCAGGCAGTCGTCCTCATCCGTCTCACAACGGTCGCCCACATATCCAGGGGCACATGTGCAAGTGGAGTTGCGGTGGTGTGGCGCCACGGAGTGACAAGTGCCTCCGTGGAGGCATGGATTGGCTACGCAGTCGTCATATGGGTCCGCACACGTTCGACCTCCGAACTCCTCCGGACACTGGCATTGGAAACTTCCCGGCCGGTCAGCGCAAGTGCCACCGTTGTGACAGGGATGGTCCAGACACTCATCAAGATCACTCTCACAATGGTGGCCCGTGAATCCAGCGCCACATTCGCACGTAAAGTTTCCGTCGCCGCCGTTCTTGCACGTCCCATTGTTAAGGCAGGGCCCCACTGAGCAGGGGTCCAAACTAAGTTCACAGTCGTGGCCACTCCACGAGCGCAGGCAATGACACTCATAGCTTACAACCTGATGAACAGAAAAGCAAAATAATGTGAAATGACTTTTTGTATATTCCGCTTATGTTTGCTAAAGCGATGGAATCTTCCTGTTAGTATCGAGGTCGAATTCACATACAATACAAGACACAATCATGGACTTTTAAAATTACGGAAGTTATTTATTTACCCCGTCCTCACAGCGTCCTCCATGCTGGCAAGGTGCAGACTCACACTCATCCACGTCATATTCACAGTTCTTCCCACTCCAGCCTTGGGTGCAATGACACTCAAAGTCTCCCACCTGTCCAACAATAAAAGGAAATTAAGGTTTCAAACGAGGAATCCCAACACTTTTTTTGACAAATACTGATTAATGTAACGTGTCTTTGTAAATTTCGTAATGCCTTCCCCAACGCTGCTTCAATTATAACTCACGTTGTCAGGTTATAATTAATGACTCAAAGGCATCCAATGCCATAAGATAACTTAAAACACCAGGTGGGGAAGCCTCACAACAACTTCTGGATTAAAAAACTCACCTTATCCTCACACCGCCCTCCATTCAGACACGGCAGAGATACGCATTCGTCGATGTCCTCGGAGCAGTTCGGCCCGAGAAGTCCTGTCGGACATAGGCAGGAGTATGACCCAACGCCGTCCACACATCTGGAAACGGGGGAAAATGGGATGGTCAAAGATCATGGTCCAGACCCTGTATCTGAAGTCACAGCATAGAATACTCACGTGCCACCCCGGAGACAGGGAGAGGACGCGCACTCGTCCACTTGCTGGTCGCAGCTGAGGCCGGTGAATCCCGTTGGACACTGGCAGGTGAAGTGACCCAGGCTGTCCAAACACGTTCCACCGTTGCGACACGGGGAGTTGGCGCACTCATCAATGTCCGTGCAGTTGGGCGGCGAACCTGTGCAACGGAAAATTAAGAGCAACTTAACATAGTGTAACGCAAGCATTCTACATGGCGGCGACTGGGACGGGGATGGCAGTCCCGCAAAATGGCCAGCCAATTTTTTAGCTTTTTTTTCTTCATTCTTTTACATTTTAATAATAAGGATACAACTTACAAGCTAATCGAAATTAGTACGAAAAAATGCACGGCTGGTTCGTGACTATTTTACTACGAAAAACTGGTTTTGATTTCAATTTTCGAATGTGGAACTGGGTGGGTCCGATCTGATTTGCAAGATTAGCATCAATCTCCCTTTTTTTTTGTATTAATCAAGGCTGAAACGTGTCTGTCTCCCGCCAGGATTTACTCCAGATACTTGCAAAGACAGATTTTTGGCAGTGTCACGCCATCGCCACTAGGGGGACGCCTAAGCAACACTCGCCTAATAACAGGTTGGATGCTGCTTCAGCGCCCCTTATGACGGTTCGTGGTCCTACTATAGAGGGAGGGTGTTATCCCCTTCGGTGATTGTGTCCCTCCTTGATGGAAAAAACTCATTACTCGGAGTTATTTTACTGCCTCAGTGATTGTTCGTGTCACTTTCAAAACACGATTTTCCCAGGGAGTTTTTTGAAAAAAACAAAAATTGGGTGACCGGCGAAATGAAAGTTGTCCAGATGTAAACCTATTAAAAGCAATGCATTTTACAAGTTGCATGTTTCCGTCTGGGTAATTTACTGAGAAATCAGGAATTTTTATATAGTTTTTTCCACCAACATTTTTAAGAAATTCCTTTTACCCTAATATTTCGTTAGAACTTCATGTTCTGGTATAGTTACTATATTAGATAATGGCAGATAATTAGGTCATATGAAAAAATAAATTGTTGTAGCTGCAAAACAAACAAAAAAAACCCTTAGTTATCCGAGTTATCTTTTTCCCACAATTTTCAATTTCATTTCAATAAAATTAGAAAACCCGTGGTGCTCTTCATTTGGGTTTGCTTTCGATTTCAAATAATTCCCATATTAGCTTTCCTACTATTCTCGCAAAATCAAAGCATTCCATCAGGAAAATTTCACTTCTACGTTTGTTATTGCATAACGGGAAACTTTCTAAATTGCAAAGGAAGTTTGGGGAAAAATTTTATCCTTCCTAAAAATCTTCCTAACCAAACCTTAAGCCTAAAGTTACCTTCTAAATTTCGTTTTGTTTTCTATTAAACTAAAATCAAAATACGGGTGTTGTTTAGTATTTAGACAACAGTTTGGAGACTATCCAATTTCATACAAAATTTTGATATTAATTATAGACTATAGGCTCATAGCGCCTGAAAGCCTACTTTGGTGAAAAGTAAAGGGTTTGGTATTTCTTGAATTCCACATCCGTTAACTTGACGCAAGTTTAAAGCAGGTTCAAGGCCAAATTTAAAATTATACTATCCCGTCAATGGTATGGGGCGTCGTTCATAAAGTAAAAAAATGTACGTAGAACTTAACCCAAAAAACATTGGCACTGAAACGCTACATTAGAGAGTTTTAGCCTGCCACGTTAAACCATGACGAGATTGACAGCACTGGCAATCCTTAACATAGCAGTGCGTCGTATGAGCTTCATCAACTCAAAACATCTGCTCACTTTATCATGCTTATTTTGGTTGGTACACCTCTGCTCTTCGAAACATGTTTCAAAAGCATGTTTCAAGTTTCATGTTTTCGTGTATTTTGCTTTTGCTCCGTGTTTTCTTTGGTGGGGACCCGGTTTTGTACATGAACTCGCCCCCTGAACATATGAGTATTAAAATTTCCATGAATACATTTCCTATATTTCTACAAGTTTTCAAAAAACGTTCCAGTATTTCCCATAAATCCATTTACAGAATTGACTGAAGGCCTGCAACTCTGTCCAAAAATGCAACTGGCCAAATTGTTGAATGAGGTCGGACATGAGATAATAATGGGAAGTAGGCCGAATTTCCATAGCTACTTAGGGCGCCAGATGATAATGAAGCATTGTTAGGCGATGGAGCATGGCCACCAGGTGAGCAAAAAATGTGAGCGACTTCCTGTCAACCGACAGGATACGCTGCGCCCCCTCGCTTTTTTCAACGAATTTATCCCTGGATGATCCGAACGATCCGCACCACCGAAACATTTAACTCCGTGCCAATGTACCTTCAATTCCGCCACCCTTGTAATGGAAGTTGAGGTAGCAGTTTTATTGAGAATGTGCATTCAGAAAGGTGTATTTAAATGAGCATTCATCGATCTGGCATCCACTTCTGTGTTTAATGTTCGAAATTTAACAAAAGTTTAGATATGGATCACATGGTCACCACACGCTTGGTAGAATCTCGAAAAGTACCTTGCTACTGTAAAATGTGGGTACTTTGGGACAGGGGTGGTAACTTTGGGCCAGTCATCGTTTTGCCCAGTAGGAATATCTAAAGCGGGTTTCAATGGTGCTTTTTCAGCCAGTTGGAGAAAAACACGTAATATTCTGGTGACTTCTCAATATTATACATTTTTAAATTCGATATTTTAAATGGCAGCCATTTTTATTGTGACACCTGTTTTATGTTTTCATTAATGTCGTCAAACTTTCATCTCGGGAGGAAAAACTAAAATCGTTGTTGTAAAAACAGGTCAATATTGTGATTCCTACATCCCTTAACTATTATTTATATGAATATCAAACATATATTGGACATACTTGGCCCTTTTTAATTTTTCCACAAGCGATATGCCTTGAAAAAGCACTGGCCCAAAGTTATCCACATGATGGGGGTCAACTTTGGAACCGAAATTGATGGGAATATCCCTGCACCTGTTAATTAGAGAGTAAAATAATGCCATATTCTGAAAGGAGAGGATTCTATATGGCCTGGTTAGTTTCGAGTCGTATTTTTGAACACGTTTTCAGAATTCCAAAAAACACCAAAAAACTGGCCCAAAATAGCCACATTTTACGGTACAAAGTAACATTGACATCTAAGTGAACCACGTTGGGTTTTTTTACCTGTAGATTAGAAATTAATGTTAAACTTTCCCGTTAGTTTATAATACATTGCTTTTGTGTTAGTCTTATTGCGATTTGATACTCCCTGGTGGCGTATGAACTTTTAACAATGCATTTTCAACATGACCTCCAGAAGATGCTAACTTGGAAAAGCAGTGCTAAAAGGATTGCATACACGTAGTGAAAATATGTACATAACTTGCATATAACTTTGCAGTAAGTTATCAATTTTGGAGTATAAGGACGGGGCCATATTGCAACATGGATATGCACAGACAAATTGATCCAAAGTATTGCTGAGAGACCACAAACTTAGGAATATTCTTGGAATCCTTGAATTTTTTCCAACAAATGCACTGGACACACTTGTCTACATTGTGTTTAAAAAACAAAATATACTTGGCAAGCATCAAAAATGGAACACAAAAGATACTATATTTAAATTCTGACGTGCTCTGTTTTAATTGTTTGCCTAGTCAGGTCCAAAAGTTTTTTTAAATACACATGGGAAAATCTGCAAGTACAAGCGTTCATTGTAGTGTTGTATTATTCATTCCAAGTTACACTTTACTGTTAGCATTTTTTCTAAAAACGGGAATTGACTAGTAACTAGTTTTGCATTCTCGGTATACCCCCCTCAAACCCCCAAAGCAATTCCTGTTTTCTGGAAATATAGGAACTTGGAAATTCGTGTACTCTGCCGCCAGAGGGCATATACTGCCTGAAATCTCTTTAAAAAACGTAGATAAAATAAGTGCTCATTCGGCCGGAAAGACAATGGGTGGCTGGTTGCATTCCTCTCTTCCTCTTTTTAAGTGATTCCTTGGCACTTGGGCCGAAGGTCAATTTGAAACCTCTGAAAATGAAGCAACCCTCAAAAGTGGTATGCGGCCGAGCTAATTGACCATTGAAGAAGAGGGTGGTCAAGCGCTAATCTGGGCTTATTGCCTATTGGGAAATACTCTGGAGGGCTAAAGGTGCCTGCATATCAAGTTACTTTTGCTGCACAGTTTTTGTACTGCGGCTGCAAAAGTCGCATGTCGCAGTTTTCTGTACTGTAGCCATTTTCTTGCAGCACACCTTGCAACTTTTGACGAGGCAGTGTTCAAGTTGTTTCATAGTCGTATACTATGTCTGGACCGAGCTCGGTGGGGTAGTGGTTAAGCTATCGACCTTTCATTCGGGATACCTGGGTTCAATTCCCGGGTCGGCTTTCTTGACCGCGGTTTTCCACAGTTGCTTCCATGCAAATGCTATGATAGTTCCTCTAAAAATCGGCCAACCTGTTTTTCTCTTCAGTTCTATTATAAATTACCAAAAAATCCAAATACGATAATCCCAATTGTCAGGTTGGCTGAGTCCCACAATGCATATGCATACGGCGGCCCTTCATCGACCATATAAACCCATCAAGGGGTAAAAATGGCTCAAATATGGCCATACATTTCTATGGCCGATTTTTGGCCACTTCTAGTAATATATGGCTCTTGATGGGACATAAATTATGCTCCCACCTTCATAAAAATGCTCAAAATAATCACATCTTTTGCTCTATGTTGTGCAGTTGCAACAAAGTTTCAGCTAAATGAATATTTTTTTTGCTGCGAGTGCAACCTGTAAAAATATCACTCACATGAACTGTACTGCAGTCATTACTTTCTAATCTGCAGGGGGGCTCATACCGATTTATAAAAGTTGCGAAATTTTTGAATTAGCTGTACAGCAAAAGTAGCCTGGTGTGCAGGCACCTTTAGTTAAAAAACTGCAGGGCGCACCAGCTATAAGTTAACTATCATGAGACTGACCCTGACTTGAATTCGTTATGTTTTTATTTTTCATCTGTTGGGCTGGGCTAGACAGTGTTACCATTTGTGTTTGTACTGTTTTATATCAAATGAGTTTTTTCGGCGCTGTGATTTTCTATAGGTTGTCATGGCCCATAAAGATCACGATTTCGTTAAGCCATAGCGGGGCCACAGCACGATTTTAACGTCGTCCTACTTTTAGCTGGTTTCTAGAACAAAAATTTCAATAATTGCTTGGTCCCAAAGCATGAACCTGCGAGGGGAATTTTTGAAAGGTAATTGCAAGAGAAACACTCATTTTCTTAAGTATACCCGGAAGAAATGTAGCTAAACGAGACTCAGAAATACAATTAAGTTTGTAAATCTGTACAAGTCTCCCATTTATTTTAAGAAAATAAATGTACTTTACTAGCATCCAACCAACATTCAGGCTCTTTCAAAAGTCGAAATTCGCGTCTCATTTTGATGCTGTCCAAGTTTATTTATTTGCCTACGAATAAATTGGACAAATTATAAAACAGTATAGACCAAATACTTTTTGGTGAACGCCTCATGTGTTAAAGTTCACTTGCGACCCTTTAAGTATGAAAAGTAGGACCACCTTTGAGGAAATAAGTTTTCTCAAATTCAAGGAAATAAGTCAACTCAATGATGAAAACTTGTAACGCTCCATTACAAGAAAATTCGCCATCAGTATAAAAAATGTATAAAAAACCCAAAAAAACATTAATAACATGAACTATTTTTTCACTGTAAAATTTCACATATTATAGTGTATGGTTGACTAAATTTCAAGGGTTATAAAATTGTAACTATTGCAGGTAAAGGCTTTACAACCATTCTCTTTCCCCTATACTAACGTTTCGAGTGGGGATATCCCCTCGATTCCGGAAGCGGAACAATGACGTCACCGGAGGGTTCTCCCTTTCCCTGCTGTCGCCATTTACCCTATACACGAGACCACCGGTATCGTTATCAAGTTTGTAAACTTTTTTTGGTTAAAACTTACACGAAATGCTGTTTAAAGTTGAGTTTGGACTATCGGCGATAGCGCAGTAAAAGCCCAAGCAGATTGCTACAAACACGATTCTGTAAAACATAACGGACGCCATTTTCTATCGAGATGCACTGATGGCGTACGTTACACGCGCGAACGTTCTAAAAATTGGAACGTGTTTTTAAAAAAAAATTAGAACGTTGATATCTTCGTTCTGTATTTCCAGGGCGATTATTTTTTTTCTTTTCGGATTAATAACGTTTTGAGTTTTGTCAAAGGCGTTGTTTCATGGTGGCGTTTTTCGGCGGTAAAATCCAAGTTTTTTACGCGTGAAAACACTTTTAAAATCCCACTCGTGGTATATCCGTGTCCGACGTCGTTGTCGTTTTACCTGGGATATTTCTCCGAAACAAACATTTTTCCGGATACACTCACTGTACTCGTTGCGTAGGAGAGATGAATTCGAGGTAAGGTGAGAAAAAGTAGCCGACGTCACAGGCAGGTAAAAACGTTTTTTTATCCTCGTTAAAATGTTAATAAAAGTTGGCGGAAAATCTCCTTAGCGCTGTAGAACACGTTGTTGGCCTTCGTTTCGTTGGCTTCCATGTTCACACTTTTAATCCGAAACCAGCAAAGCGCGTTTTTAATCCATTTTGTGAATTTTCCCCCGTCGGTCGACCAGCACACCTCCACTGACTAAACAAAACTACAACGAAAAAAACTACTCGACGTTTTGATTTTTGAAGGAAGATAGGTGGGCCCCACCCTCTCCACTTAACACCGTGTCAATCAACGTCAGAGGGCGTGTCCAAAGTACCTTGATCACGCCCCTTGTTTTTTGGTACTTGTGGACCAGCAAACATTAATCTTGGGGGAGTATGTTTTTTTGGATCCTTGTGACCCCTTTGGGGTGCACGGACTGTTTATATTGGAGTTTTAACGGTATAGTCACCACACTACACCATGGTGAAGGGGCCATTCAAAAAGGACGTCAACGAAATTCCTTCAAAAATTGACTCCACACGGTGTCCATTTTTAATTCAGAACCCCTACCCCTTATTTTAAGCATAATTCACGACCCACACATTGTAAATTTTCGCCAAGAACCCCTCCCCCTCAT
The DNA here is from genome assembly GCA_033995625.1 of Ophyiulus pilosus. Lineage (NCBI taxonomy): Eukaryota > Metazoa > Arthropoda > Diplopoda > Julida > Julidae > Ophyiulus > Ophyiulus pilosus. Next base: position 22,489 of record JAUJYV010000537.1, on the reverse strand, counting down.
GTACGTCCTTATTATTATTATTTTTTTAAAAGTAGGGTATAAAACTAGTGTTTAACATAAATTTTAAGCATAATTCCCGAGATTTTAAAAATTCAAGTACATTTGGGACTGGGGACATATTTCTTCTGGTCTCCCCTCCCATGACTGCAGACCCATACCCCTCTCTTGAGGGTGTCCTTTTTGCATGGTCCCTAAGAATACTTTATACGAGCTAACCTGGGTGAAATTTAAACCCTTGACTCAGCTAGAGTTAGGGCGTCTTGCGGTAAAGGAGTCTTAAGGTTCTGATGTGGGGTTAATTTTGAATGGAGTGACATGGTGGCCAATTTTTAGAGGATCACTAACCTCTAACCTGGGGTTCGTTGCCAATAATAGTAGAAATACTAGAAATTTCAGTGAACGTTTTCATCAGTTTTGACATTGAAGAAATTTCACTGAACTTTATATCAGTTTCACGGAACTGATATGTGTAAATGTGCATTAATCGATTATGGGCAGCAGATGCACTCGGACTAAATAGTATCTTGTAGGGATACATTTTCAAGTAAATCCGCAAAAGGTAATTCCTAAAAACTTGTATTTCATTGATGGAGGTGCACACTCATGGAATGTATACCTTCTTGACCTTAGCTTTAAGAGGATTTACTTGAGATTCAGGAAGCAAATTGAAGAAAACGAGTAAAATTGCAGAACAGCAGGGTTAAACAAGTATTCAACATGGGAGAATTTTGAATATGGTGTATTTTTGGAACAAGCCCACCTCCGTCGGTGGTTGTGGGCACGGCTTAACTCTGGTATTCGTGATATGGCCGCGCCCCCTTTTCCCCTCCCCTTCCGTAGGCCTTCTACTGCCCTCACCCCCTTACCCTCGCCCCCTCACATTTTTTCCCCCTTTGTTAAACGCAAAGGCGTTTTTTAAGAGTCAGCGGATCGGAATGCGACCAACAAGTGGTTGATCTTTTAAAAAGACTAGCCTTCACTTCGGCGTCAGATGGCGCTCGGCGCGGCTTCTGATTTAACAATCTGACGATTTAAGTACGTGCGGTGATTAATCGTTGATCGTTTATTTTTGTGTGTGTGTGTGTGCAATATACCCAGTTGCGATTTTTGATAAGGCGCAGCTGAGCAACAAAGGGCGACGATCGTCCAGATACGATTCAGAGAGGATTCACACGATAACTATAGCGAGGTGGAAACAGATTTATTGGGCGCAACGCCAATTTTTTTTTTATTGCGATATTGTTGTTTGATTTCGGGAATGTTTGCCGTAGTTACTCAGTTCATTTATCTAGGGAATTCGGCTTTTTCCCGGTTCAGCACCCTCTGTTGGCGTATGAGCCTTCAAATTTCAGATTTTACTTGTTGCTATGTATTTAGCATTATATAAAAAAAAATGGCCACCAGACCGCAGTCATTTAATATGAAAATATTTTGCTAAAGACTGTTCTCCACCAGGGAACGCTGAACCGGAACGATATTGCAGTCGGTGTAAGAACGGTCCTGTTGGGCCCTATTTCCTCTCATCGATGGTGTTCATGAGCAGACCAAGTTGAGGATTTTTCATCATTTTTTGTATCTGATGTATGGACAGGGCTGGGCAGAGCGGATAATAGGTCCAGTCCAAATGGGAAATGAAGACAACACCAAGCAGAACAAATTCTGCCATAAACTTTCACTTTTTTATGGGGTTAAATGAAAATTGTAATCATTCAGAATTTTATATAAAAAAAGATCAATATTTCTGAATGAAAACTACACTTCTACGTACATCTTGAAAATCGCAATTTTATTGCAGAAAAGTTGGACTTTTACTGCAGAAAAATTGCACGTTTAACCACATTTAAAATTAAAATATCACAAATATTATATTTTTGAATAACGGAATTCACCAAGATTGTGGTTCTCCAAGATGGCCGCAAAGGCAATAAAAGAAACTGCTCGACCTCTTAACGGATGACGTCAAGCGAATTCCATCAAAAGTTTACGTCACGCATTGTAGTGGGAAGGGTACTCTCTAAAAAAACTGAGGAATGTGAAAAGGATGTTTTGCACCACAGGGTCCCACAATTTGAAAAGGATCATCTGAATTAGAAGATTGAGGTTTACCTCTTTTTTTTGTCTTTTTTTTTTCCAATTACACCTTCCTCATCCCCCTCACTTATTTTTTTTGTAGGGTGAGAGGTGCTGCTTGGGTTACTACATCTGATATTTATATATGGGATCAAGGGGGAAGTAGAAAAGAAAGTCATCTGTAACATCATTACATCATGATTTGGAGGAATCATTGGTGTTCCATAACTGTACCAAAAAGATTTTAAATGTTTGTTTTTCTGGAAATTTTAAAACCATGAACGTTTGTATGGTCGTCAAAATGAAATTTTGTTTCGAAAAACTTTAGCCATAACACGTAAAACAATATGAATGTTAAAAGATTACAATGTTGTTGTTTTTTTTTCCCCCCAAAGCTGACCATGTTATGAACCTCCAAAAATTAGGAGGGTCAACCATTTCAGATAACCAAATTTATCCTTGCATGCATGAGTAACTATATTCGATCATTTGATCGGATTTTTTTAATGGTTTGTTTGTTTATTAACCTTGTTTGAGATGTCTGATAACTCTCTATAAAGGGCAATCCCTTCTTTTGTATAAATCAATAAACTGTGTATCTTTTCTCACGTTTTATAATGTTAGATCTTCGTGGTTAAGGTTGCACGTTTTATCTAATATCCGTTAAATCGTTCTATTTGTGAAGTCAATTGGAAAGGTGCCATTGAATAGGCTACATTAACCCCATTTATTTTACTTCACCGGACGCTCTGACCGTCCAGAAAGGGGTCATTCAAAAAGGCCATCCCTGAAATTCCTTCAAAAATTGACACCCACCCCTCATTTACGTCTTTAATTTTTTTCTAGGGTGTTCATCAAATTTGTTTCAAGGCCCATCCAATAAATTTCCAAACGCCCCTCTCGCTACCAATTCCACGATATTTTTTTTCTGCTTAACGGAAATTCCCTGACCTTTAAGGGAAATACCAGCATAAAACTGGTATTTAAGAACACGCGCACATGCATTGTGGGACTTAGTCCACCTCGCAGTTGGGATTATAGTTTTTGGATTTGTATTATTTTGGTAATTTATTATAGAATCGAAGAGGGGAATAAGCACGGTTACCACACATTTTAAGCATAATTCCTGCCTTTCTTGAGGTTTTAAAAATTCAAGTACATTTCAAACGCGATGCCACAATGGTCATCTGTTTGTGTAGAATTTTAGATCAGACCTTAGTATATCAAATATGCCATGCTGGCAATTCTCTTACCGGAATATCCGTCGTTGCAAACGCACTGGAACTCCCCGATACCGTCAGAGCAGTGGGTGGGACCTGGGCACTTGACCCCTACACAGTCGTCAATGTTGACCTCACAGTTGGAGCCCTGAAACGGGTAAAACAAATGTCACTCGCCATCCTGAAGGTAACACTGTGAAAACTGTGAAAACTGGTAGCGCCCCTCTGGTCATCTTAAGTTTTACCTGGAATCCCAAAGGGCAGATGCACTGGTAGCGGTTGAGGAGATTCTGGCACGAGGCACCATGCTGACAAGGGGCCGAAGAGCACTCATTCACTTCCTTTTCGCAGTTCCTTCCGGCGAATCCTGGCGGACACTGGCAGAAGTAACCGCCATAGGTGTCAAAGCAGCGCCCCTTGTTGAAGCAGGGCTCGTCCTCGGCGCACTCGTCGATGTTGGTCTCACAGTGATGCCCTATGTAACCGGTGCCTCGGCAGCGACAGGAGTAGGATGATACACCGTCGACGCAGGCGCCCCCGTGCTGGCATGGCGAAGAGCTGCACTCGTCAATGTCCGTCTCACATTCAGTGCCAGCAAAACCTTTGAGAAATTACCAGAAACGGAAGTGAATTAATCGTTATAGAACAGGAGATACTTGAATCTACAGCTGCTGTGACTTTAATCTGGTAGCACCACCTACCGGCCACGCAGGCGCACTCGTATCCATCACCGAAGCGATTCAGGTGACATGTAGCGTTGTTGCGGCACGGATTGGTGTCACACAGGCGGTCGTCGATGAGGTGTTCACACGAACGACCGGTGTACTTGGGTGGACAGGCGCAGGAAGTAGCGTTGCCGGTCTTGTCCTCTTGGCAGACGCCACCATTCTCGCAGGCGACGTGGTCAGGGCGCTCGCACAAAGGCCCTACAAAGAGATAGAAAAAATAAGATACAGCAACGTTAGGGGGAAGTTCTCCAGTTCCAAGGAAACCTTTGACCTCGTCCCTTACCCGTGTCCGTTTCGCAGTTCCTTCCGGTGTACCTCTTGGTGCAGTGACACTGGTACCCCTCAGATGAGGACGTGCATGTTCCATGTTTGTGGCAGGGCTGGCTGAAACAGTAATCCACCCGATAGCCATCTGGACGGTTACAGAGAACAAAAGTTAAACCAGTGATCGTTACGACACTGTTTAATGTCAAAGTTCAGCAGAAAATCAAACTGTAGTTCACTGCAGTGAAATAAGTTTATATGCAAAGTTTTATGAAACAAAAATAAAGGATCGTAATGTCATAAATGGACATTATGCTTAGTTAATCAATGACAGCATCACGTGGATTTTAATTGAATCCATTGCCGGTCAAAATTGTAATTCTATTACAGTTTAGTTCGAGATTTTGTGAATTTCACAAAGCTTTGTAAGAAATATGGTTTTACTGCATTTATTCCCAGTTTATTTTCTGCCTGGACCACCACGTACCACAATGACCCCTGTCGGGCAACGGGCATAGCGTCCAGTTGACCCCCGCAGAATGGACGTCAGGGTCGCTGAAGACCAGTCCAGCGCCCTGCAACAGGCAGCCTTGAAAACCCTGTCCGACAACCACTTCTGGATTGGGGCTGTTCAGGTCCAGACCTAGGAGCTCCGAGTGCCAGGTGGCATTGGCCACTTCCGTTTCCGCATTGTCCACCGTAAAGTGGACGACACCTAGGGCGTAGCGCAAGAGGATCTGGTGCCAGCGGTTGTCGTTGAGGCGCTGTCCGACGTCCAGCGCCCCGGCACTACCGGCAGCCGTCCAACTGAGCCTTAGGCGGCCCCCCTCGGTCAGCTCCAGCTGCAGGGAGTCACCCCCCGCTCCCGCCTGGTGGAAGAGTAACCCCCGGGAACACGTACGGAAACCCAGGGATGTCATACGCCGGATGTCCAGCGCACTCTTCAAGATGGCAAAAGCGGTGCCATCGAAGTAGCCCTCGGCGCCTCCTGCCGTGACCGGTTCAGCCTGGTTGGCGTGGCCTCCCCAGAAGCAGCAACAGAACAGGATGGCCACTAGAATACACCTGGCGACAATGGATGGTAAAGAATCTGAGAAAATAAGAACAGGCAGACATTAGTGGTGGTGATCGACCTATGCCTCTTATATGTATATAGTCCCATTATTAATAAGTGGCGCCAGTGGTCCCATTATCCGGATTGCACTAAAGTTTGGTAGGATGGGTGTCGTTAGAGGCACCCCATCGCGTCCCAAAAAATGTTGTTCAGTTCAACTTAGAAATATAGACCTTTGCAAGTGACCTTGCTTCGGGTATCATAATGTCATCTAAAGATATGTTTTAGAACAAGCAGTTTTTCGTATTTCTAGACTTTTGGAAAGACCCTAGTGGCCCAATCCCGTAGCTTGATGTAGTGTTACATTTAAAAACATATTAAAAGGGACCTAAGTTGCCTCAATTACTTAAACAAGTCATATACCATATGTGGATCGGGCCAATACACGTTAGTAGCAGTATTTCCCAAACTGAATTGATCGGAAAATTCTATATGTACAAAATAAGTTTGTTTCGTTAGCATTTTTGAAATTTGGCAACATTTTGCAAAAAAATTAACAAGAGATGTTTTTAATAATCAAAGTTTTACATTTCCGAATAATCCAATATATTGAAAAACTTCACTAGTTTTCTGAAAAATACATATCAAGATGGGGAGCTAAGAGGGAGGGGGCGCATGGTGGGGCTGCTTGACCACTGACCAGCATCCAAACCGAATCATGGTGGATTAAGTGATTTTGCACGAACAACTCTTGAGGGGTCAACATACGTCCGGTTGGTTCTTGATCAGAAAACGACCAGAGCATGTCCACTTCACTGTGCATATATATCCCATTTCAAGTTAAATGGAAAGGGCATATGGCTCCATCTGCGGTTTTTCAGGGTTTTTTAAGGTGGGTCTGGATAGTATAATGCTCCGTAGGGGTGATTTATTGTCCGATTTTCACAATTTTAACCAAAGGGAAGGGAACAGATGACCCTCCCATTTTCTGAGAATGGTCACTGACGACATTACCCTAAACGTTTGTAATGGTGTTGAATGGATTTTTAAAACTTAAGTTTCGATATGTAAGGACCTTGCTTTCTATAAAGGCAATTTTTAATATAATTATTATGTTGGTTATTTCTGTTGTCCTCCACCATTGAATATGTATTTTTGGCATGACATTAAAAAGCAAGAATTAATAAAGTGATAAAATGGCCAACAGGATTTTTCAACTGTATCTTTTATCAGAAATGAAAACTTGTCCCTAAACAAACGTAGACTGGGTAAATACAGGAAACAAAAATCTCATAACAACTATGAATGCTTGTAGTCGTAGATTGCTCAAATCTAATCTCTGTTTTTGTGTAATATGTACATGACAAATAGCTTAACAATGGGAAAAGACGAGTCCATCACACGAGTACAAAGCATACACTTTTACAATAATACATACAGGTGTATAATGATGTGATAAATCTTATCGCAAGCTAGGAAATATAAAAGCGAGATAAGTTCAAAGTTTCAAAAGTATTCGTTATTGATATAAACTCGTTTTTTTTTCACGTCAGTTGACATCACTGAATTTTCTTCTATTTGCTTAAACACTGCATAGATTTCGTGTCAGTGAATTAATGTGCGTGTTTCAGTGGAATGTGTGAGAAAATTGCAAAATGAGAGAATTGTACAAAATTCCTCTAGAGACTGTTCAAAACTTGTACGAGTTCATTCCCAGGGGATTGAGGCTGTAATGAGGGCAAAAGGTGGTCCAAACCATGTCTAAAAGAATGTAGAGCTTAAATTAGTGTTCACGTTATTTTGTCTACATTTCCGTATTTGAACACGCTGCAGCAGAAATAGAGGGAATTGGCTATAAATACAACTTAATTGCGAAATGCCACATTGGACATTAGGCCCCATACTGTGCTCATACACGTTTCCAGACAAACATGGAGAATACCATATATATGGGTCGCCCTATATAATTTTTCCTCCCGGATTGCCTCGAAAAATGCCCTGGCCCACAAACTTCATGTGGAGTAATTTTGGAACAGAAATTGATGGGAATATCCCTACACCTTTTTTTTTTTTTTTTTTTGCAATAAAATTGCAGCAAACGTGCAGTACCAAATGGCAGAAAAACAACTGCAGTTAATGTGCAGAAGTAAGAAATGTTAGTAAGAAACTGCAGTTTTTCTGAATATCTGCAGATTTTTTTCTGCTGGGACCTTTAATTGTTATACGCATACTGTATTACATGTAGTAATTATATTTAACTAAACGGGAAAATATGAAAAGGTTTTTGAACCTGTTGTTTGTTGGGGTAAAACTATTGTCACCTGCAAGTATTATTTACATGATTTTTTTCTTCTAAAATTAACAATGCAAACGTTGATATCCATTTAAAATACAACCTGTTCACCCTTAAAATGTCTCCAAATTCACGCGCCAGGGGTCATGCCCGCGTGCGTTCAACGGTTGCTAAGGTGACGAGAATATCAACATTCGAATTTCGAATGTTTGAAACCAACATGGCTGATTTTAGGTGTATTATAATATATTTCTCTCGTATACAAATGCGAATTATTAAAAGGTCTTATTATTTTTTAAATGGCTAGCAAAGTATAAAGTGGAAGATAAAATTAATGGGTGTTTGAAAAGAAACGGCTGGGGACTCACGTATGTTTTTGAATGAATAACAAAAAAAGTTGTTATAATTTTCTTGTCTTATTTTTACTTTGTTTTTGGTATAAGATTAACTGCTACCATGCTACTATTCAAATTTGTGCTAACGTCCAAGTTTGAAAATCTTGGGAGTCACCGTTTCTCAAACTGTTTGCATGCAGCCATGATGATTTTTTTACAGAAAAAAAAAGCCATTATGCGTGTGATATTCGAGGAAACTTAAGACAAAAATATAAAGGTTGAGAACTCCTTACCGGACATTTTCGACCAGGCTCATTTGGTGTTTCTGTGCTTTATTTTGTTCATATTCGTATATCTGTACCGTGGGTTATATCTGTTTAGCGATCGTGCGCGATATATGCACTATTTGTTATCCGTTTTGGCTTCTGCTTCTGACTTTTTTTTTTCCTTTTGCAATTTCTTTTTTCCCCTCTTTTGGCCAGTGGTTCCTCCACCTTAGCTTATAGTGACTTCTCGTTGAAAACCTTATGCACCTGTCCAGGTGAATGGAGAAGGGGAGGGGTGAGGGGGCCTCTCCCCCTCCGTGAGCGTCGAAGGGGGAGGCTCGAATGGGGGATTTCGGACTGGGGTCAGTTGTGACTTGCATTAACATCTGGACCTATCTTAGAATGAAAGATGTGACAAATATTTTTAAGTAACACTGTAGTCTAGGGTAAAGTGAAGACACTTCATGAATTAGGCAAGATAATGAAAAGAAAAATTATACAGTAGAACCTGTCTAAAAGCATGCGTTTGGAACCGGTGAAAAATATGCTTTTAGACAGGTTCATTTGATATTCCCTTACATAATCGTTTGGGCAAATAAAATTTATTCATTGTTACTTTTAGAGAAGTTTATTCATTTGTACACGGGTCCTAAGTCGGGACTGGCACATTTTATGCTTTTAGAGGGGTTATTCATTTACACAGAATGCATTTAGACAGGTTCTGCTGTACTAACTTGTTGCTAGACTGAATTGCAACTAAAATATGATGTAATCTAATAATTATACTTTAAAAAAGTTGCTTCACTACGATTTCCATCTTCCTTGTTAAAATCGTTCAATTTAAATTTTCTCAAATATTTTCATTCATTTAGCTATGCTAGACATAAACAAATTAGTAATTATCAAAATTGGCAACAATTACAAAAGTAGAAATTCAAAGCCCAAATTAGTTGTCTCAGTTTACCTCTCATCGAGATTGTCCCTAGAAAATTAAATTGTACATCAGCTTACATGCAGCTAAAACGATGTTTCCATTTATTTAGCAATAAAATATGCATTAATTAGCAACAGAAAGAATATCTGCAACGAAATATTCAGGTAGAAATAAGAATGTTTTTTCCCCAACACCAAAAACAACTTTTTAAAATTCTACAAAGGAACACTATAAGTTGTATAGTAGTTATTAAGTAAAGGTATTTTAGATTAAATTTTTTAAACCTAACTATTAATGTCAGGGCGTCAACTACTCATTGAAAGGGCGCTAAGGGCCCCTTTTCATTCCTCAATAGGGCGCCATTTTGCTCCCTAGGGGAGGGCGCAATGGGAAATATCCTGTTATGTCAGTTCATACATGTTGAAACATTTTATTTTCATTATTATCGACACCCACCTAGGAATGTTGCGATACTGCTGATATTAGTACTCGATATTTTGCTTTTGATACTCTACCCATATCTAAACTTGATTGAATTTGAATGACCTAATATGGGCGACCCCTTTCGCATCAAGTCGCCGCCGTGTGGCAGCACCCTTTGGCTGTCTACAATCTATTCAGAAGGTACTAACGATGGCGTATAAAATTGTTATTTTCGTTGCAGTGCCACCCAATTTGAAAAAGGCAATCGGTTATTTTTAATTAATGATCGGTGGCGATGTTGTTTCGTCGACGCTTGGCCGTGCAAGCGCTCGTAGTATTCGTCTTGTGCGCCATTCTGATCGTGGTTTTCAACGCCTATTTTCTGCACCTACACTCTCAATCCCAACGAAGGACCGGTCAAGATCGAGATGGTGGCATCGATGTTTTAAAAACACAGGCGGCCGTCTTTTCGGACCCAGGTCCAACGTCTCGTGATGGCACAAGGTGGGAATTTTCATTAGCCGAACAAATTGAAGCACGTTGGAGAAACCTTCCTCCATTAGCAGCACATGCACCTATGGACATGACCTTTGACCGCGGTCGCTCGTCGTCCACTATGAACGCTTACAACTCTGCTGTTTGGAAATTAGCCAAGAGCTGGGTCAATCCTCGACAGGTGTATCCAAACCTGCGAAAGAGTCCCAAGCTGGCCCATTCCCTGCTGGGCATACTTAGGGCCATGGCCACCTTGCCTATCACCGAAGCTAAGGTGGGAACCGGAGGAACGCAGCTCAAGATGACCCTCACGCTCAAGGGAGAACAGAAGGTGGTTTTTAAACCGATGAGGTAAACTGGGTTTTTTTAACTAGTTTCTGTTGTTTTTTTAGTATTGAAACAGGCGACATTATGCATGATTGCTGCAAGTCTTCTTCAAGGATTTTCGATCTGGAGACTTGGTGCAAGGTGTATATCGGTATTAGGGAATCCAATACCGATTTTCGATATTTAGGAAAGCATTGGTATTTTCCCATTGCTGAAATGGGTAATCTGAAACCCAACTTAAGTTTTAAAGCTCACTAATTACACCAGGTATACTCAAATTGCTTGATATTTGTCATTGCAGGTATTCAAGGGACACAGTTTTTACGGATACTCCTTACGCTGGAGCAGATCGCCATAATGGAGAAATAGCAGCTTTCCACTTGAGTAGGTACACATTGTTCCAAGTATTTTACTAGCATTTTGTTTTTGTTGACATCGTAATTACTCGTGTTCACAAATTTTGATCCTTACACGAAACATAATGTTTGTTAACACTGCACAAAGTTCACTTTAATATTTAGCGCTAGCACACCCCCTATAAATAAATATTTGTGTATTGCAAATCACATATCCAATGATTCGCGGCATAAGATACATTTATATATTTTCAACATTTCAACATTCAAATTATAACACTTTAACTTCAACAGATTTGCTAAATGTGTATATTGCATAATACCGATATACAATGAGAGTGCTGTATAGACATTTCTCATACATTTTGGGGATGATTTATGCGATGCGATTTGGTTGAGGATCAAGATGGCACGCACAATCGATCATTTATCGTGAGTTGATTAGCATTTTTAATTTTAATTTTTTTTAAAACTGGTTTTAAAGTTGCGGGAGGAGGTACCGTATTTTACGAACTATAAGACGCACTTTTTTCTTCAAAAAATTGCTTAAAAATTAAGGTGCGTCTTATAGTCCGTAAAATACGGTAATACACAAGCCTTGAAAATCAAAAATTTCTGTTATTAGGAAAAATGATTTACAAAAAAACAAAAAACATCTATTTTTTAAAATCATCTTAAACATATATTGACATCTATTGTGGTAATTAGTCGTACGAGGGTTCCTTGATTTTTTTCCAACAAATATACGGTAATTCCTAATTAATGATTGACTAATTGTGGAGGATAACATCATCAAGGGTAATCACGTAGACGCCACAATTGCTAGCTGCTTGCATGCTGTTTGACACTACTCAAGTTCCAATTTTTTTTTCAGATTGCTGGATTTAAGGTGGGTTCCTCTAGCAGTTGGTCGAAAGTTAAACTTGGTCACTGAAATCTTACCCGTTGCTGAAACTGCCTTAAAAGACACTTTCTTCAAAAAAGGTAGCTTTACAGAAAACCAATTCTGACAAGTTCTTCATTTGTAGGGCCCGTGCTTTTCTAAATTCCAGGAGTATTTATTTCCCTTAGACGTTGAATTAAGCGTTTTATTTGTAATCCAAGTTTTCTTAGCCATTACCTTTGTTTTTTTAGGAAACGACACCTGTTTTTATGGCAGTTGCTATTATTGCAAACGCGACGATCCAGCATGTGGCCTGGGCCCTATGCTTGAAGGTGCAATCATTCTGTGGCTTCCACAGCACTTGAAACTCAAAATGCATCGTCATCCCTGGAGAAGGCTTTACAAGAAGGACGCCTTGGCACCGTAAGTCGCTCTTTGATGCGAATGAGTTTTTTTGTGGTAATTTAAACAGATTCCTCAGCGGACAGGCAATTCGATTGAAGGTTTGTGCTGTAATCGTCATTTAGGTGGGAGGTAAACGATGCATTCTGTGACCGTGTACGAGGCACCCGTTTGTACAGCTCTGGACACCGCCTTTTGGATCTCATTGATATCTCTGTATTCGATTTTCTAATCGGAAATGCCGATCGACACCGATATGAGGTCTTCCAAGCCTTCAATGACAGCATGGTCATACTCCTGGATAATGGAAAAAGGCAAGTGATTGTTTGTATGTTTGTTGATTTTTAACGTTGGCCTATTTCTGCAACACGAGAGCGAAGCACTGACGCCAGGGGACTTTTACCCTCTAAAATTCGTCTTTGTTGCAAGTGATTGGAATTGGTTTGATTGGCTACTTTGCGCAATTCAAAGGGATAATTTTATAATATAATTAGATAATTTTGAGTGTGTGATCAAATTGTTGTTTCTAAGTCTTGAATATTCATATTTTAGAAAAGAATTTTTTTTTCAAACTTTCTTTATTAGTTTTGGAAATCCATTCAAAGATGAACTCTCCATATTGGCACCGTTATATCAATGCTGCCAGTAAGCGTTTTATTGATTTAAAATTTCATGGATGGTGCATTTAAATTTTACTAAGTCCCAAGCAATTTTGCAGGATCCGTCGATCGACATTTGAGACACTTTCAAATCTTCCCGAAAGTCCTTTGAGCTCGTCTCTACTACATCTTTCTTCACATGACCCGCTACACCCTATCCTCACGGAGGCTCATCTAATAGCGCTTGACAGAAGAAGATTAAAGGTACTGAACGTGATCGAGTTTTGTCTGGAGAAGCGTCGAGACACGCATGTTTTATTTTGAGATTATGATTCTTATGATTTTTCTCCCTCAAATTGGGATAAATGAGCGTTTTTATAATATGGTATCGTTGCTTGTAAGCGTGATTTTTACGTACTTATGCAGCTGTCAGTTTTTCAAAGAGACGAGTTTAAGAAGAAAGGACATGAACGTACATTTAACTTGCAAAATTAATTAATTAATATAAGAAAGTATATAAAATAGGAGATAAGATATCCCTCATGCAGTTTTCTGGTAAGAAAATAACAGAAAAACGAGTAGTAAATTAGAAAACTTGTCAAGATTTTATTGGGATAATTCCCATCAAACAAAACACTTGAACTCAACGTGCAAAGTTTGACACACTTCAAAAAAGTGATAACAATTCATAAAAAGCGTGCACGTTTTTCCTGTATGCCACATCTCACACGACTTTGGTCGTCAATTGCGTCATCAATTTCAGCTTTCGAACCTAAAAAATATCAATTCTTCCATAATGTCAATGTGGGCATTCTTATTTTTCTTTGTCTGGCTTAATATCATTTTCACGATCGATAATTATTTACAGTCAGGCAAAAATCATTTAAAAATAATCTCTGGAAAAACGAAAAATAAATTAAATGCTTTTCGTAAAAACTGCTAACCGGACAGTGTACAAGTTAGAATATGCCCTGGCCACCTGTCAAACTCTATCTTCTTCGTCGTTTTCAATGTTTTCTAAATCGCTGTCTAGAGTACCATATTTGTCGTACCTGAAAATGTAAAACGTAGATAAGGTTAGTAACACAAAAATGGCGGAAAGCGGCATTGTTACAAAAATGTGGAAATTTGATAACGCTTACCTTTCACAGTGAGATATTACTAGCTGCGCCAATGCTTTGATGGGCTCATAATGAGAAGAATCGTACTGCAAGATGTCTTGCAACATTTCGAGGCCCCCTTCTTCCTTAACCAGTGGACAATATTTATCAGCTGTTGAAAGAAAGCACGTAGAGAAAGGATTACTTCTTGGTTGTCACAAAGTGAGCGAGTGAACATGCGTAACAGTAAAACATGAATTTAAAAAATCCACGTCTGATATCAAGTCTTCAGGAAGTAGTCTTCTTATTTGTGAGTACCGTATTTGTATATCTACTTTTAATGTGGAATACAAATTTTGCCCGTTATATCACTAAAATAACACCTATTTTTGTTGAAAACCACAAAACTACTAAAACTTCAGCGGAATGAAAATGGTTCCGATGTTACAATACAGCATATGAAATGATACAAAACGTCTAGCTTTAACCGATGTCAATATTTTGGAAGAATATCATTTTCTAAATTTGTACAGAATTACAAAAGACAAACTTAACCTGAAGAAATAGACGTATTTCATATGTATTGTACATCGGGAATCGATTTTTCAGTAGCCGGTTTGTAGTGTGTACATGTACAATTTTCCATTTTAATTTTCTTTTTTGAAATTTTTTGAAATTCATTGCGAGATACCAAAAAGTGGGAGTTGCGACTTACGGTAAACTCTGGTCAGGTTTGCCAGTGCCCAAATAGCCCAGTGCTGCGCCTCGGGAGTGTGCTCTACCTTGAGAAGTCGGAAAATGGGCTCAAAGGAACGATAGTTGATATTTCTTTTGGTCGTAATGTCCCACCCTTCAATGATGTGGGCCATGCGGCCAAGCACCTCCTGCCTGCTGGGTGATGTCACTGTCCAGAACTCTTGACCATTAGATGCGATGTGGGAGAGGACTCCAGCAGCATTGTAACTGACTTCAATACCATCACTGTCACTGTCCAACAGATCCCTATACATATAACATGAGAGTAACTTGGATGATGAAGAGGACGGCAAAACCAGATTGGCAACAAAGATAACTGATATCTAACCGGAAAACAGCCAAATATTCTGGGGTCATTAGAGCTGAACGAAGGTTATCAACTTCGGCCACATTGCCTAGCAAACCCATCATGTTACGTAGAAGTTCGGGTTTGTTGGGAAATGCCTGAGGATAAAGATACATCTGGATTAAAATACAACATCATGGATATAGTGATCTTTAAAGGTTTGTTAAATTGCTCTGATGTAAATTTGGAGTATTTAGCTAGACACAACCTACCTGCAGACACTTCAAGAAATACTCCATGCCTTTTCCATCCAAAAATCGCTTGCAATTGGCCGGTGTTTCATCTAGAATTGAATTACAGCGAAATTACGTCAGCTTCTTCTGAAATAATTATGTTGGCCGTTGCAAAACATGGAAATGCCTTCAAATTTCATGGATCACCTGTAACGTTCCACATAGTGCTCCATGCAATTTCCATGACTTCATCACAAGACTGTCTCTGAAGACGCCTTTCAATCAGTTTAAGCATCGTCTGTGGATAAAAATAATCTGTATTATCACAGATTGTATTTTAAGTGAGAAATGTAAAAAACCGTGCTTACCTCGATGGCGCCAAGTTCACCCACAAGCTGCTTCTGATATCCTTCTACTTGACATGCGAGGCTGTTAAGTAGATAGATACCGATGCGCTGGACGAACTCCTCCTGACTTTCGACAGACACAATGTGCAACACAATGTCTACCAGGCGACCGTAATCAAAGAGCTAAAAAAAATGATGTAAGTTAATTGAACTGTTCTAAAAAAGGAATTTGTTTGCAAAAAAAATATGTTTAAATCAAAAACAGCAAATACAGGAAAAAATTTTAAATTTAACATGAAAGAGTATGCATCATATTCAATTTTTTTTCGTTTGTTTTAAATGTAGGAATAAAAATAGACATGTTCATACAACGTCTTGAGGAATCCGGAAATTGCACAGGGTTAGACATCCGTTCCGCATCATCTGAAAACGGAAATTTTAATTTAAGAAATCCCAAATTGTATGCAAAAATTCCAGATAAGTGTGATGGCGGTGCAAGCAAACTCACCGTTGAGTCAGTTTTGTGCTCGTACATCGCGTCTAGCAGGGCTTTAATAATCAATTTCTTCACTTTGATGTTTAAAGTAGATCGCTCGTCGCCTTTCACGATGTAAAACAGGGATGCACTAACAGAAGTGGAAAGATTAATCAGTCTGTGAAGTTCTACTTAAATAGGATGAGCGGTGTCAAAAAGGTGGGACGAAACGAACCTTCCTGATACTTGGATGTGTTTTTCAGTGAGATGGTTTTGCATCGCTTGCAAAATGAGCTGTGGATATAAGTTGTAAATTGTTGAATTCGGTAAGAATTTCACAACCAAAGCTGATTTTGAGAAGACTCACCTTAAGAGCAAGCTTGGGATTCTTGCAGCTCTCATATCGGAATAGGCGAAAGAGGTCATTGAGCACCTTTTGCAGCACTTCGGAGCGTTCTAGGTAGACTTGTGCCGCGGTTAGGATCTGCTCCTCGTTGGCATCACCAGTCACCCTCTTGGCAGGAATGTGGTGACGCAGGCAGGCATCATGTGTTGTGTTCAGCAGACCAAGGAAGTCTAGGGGACGAGACACACGTAGGCGGAGACCTGGGATGTCTGTCGAAGGATGGTGGTGCACCGAAGCACTGGAAGGTCAAGATTAGATTGGATGTTAGTAAAGACCCCGTCCTTACTTGTCGGTAAGGATGTTTTATTATCAGTGTCATTTAGGAGCATTGAAATTTAGAACCCTGTTAATACGTTTTTCAAGTGACCGGAGTTTTAAAACTTCTTAAGCGGGAAAACCGATTAAACGGGAAAGTTTAGTAACAGTTACATAACACCTAATTCGCGTTATGAACATTTTCTTTTAACATTACATAGAGTACTTTTCATCCTTAATTAGTCCTTTGACCATATAGTTAAGGGCATATTCAAATGTTTCACAACTTCCACTCTGCGCAAAGGTGGAATTCTTAGTCTTTTTCAATTCTATCGACATATCGGTAGATCAGTACATGGATTACGACACGAAAACTTATTAAGCGGGAAAAATTACATTATAATTGTACATTTGGGACCGTGAGATTCGACGTCTTAAGCGAGAAACCTTATACAGGGAAAAGTTAACTTTAATTCTCTGGGGTTTGTTTCAGGACTGCAAAAATTTAACTTCTGAAAGAAAGCTTCTTAAGCAGGTTCTACTGAATTCTGGGGAAAAAAAACCAGTCACGATGTTCTACGAATTTAGCAGCACCTTGTGTCAACACAGTCATTTAGTTCATCATTTGAATCTGATTCAGCAACACCAGTTCCAGCCAGGTTCGTTCCTGAGATGTCCAGCGATGAGAGATGAGGCAGATTATGTACGATTTGTGCCAGCACTTGGTTGGGATTGCTGAAAACTGCCAGTTTCTCGCCATACTGAGATATGTCCAAGTGCCTGAAGATAGTCGGTGATAAACAAAGGAATTGGGTGAGAATATTATACAAAAATTCATCAATTACTTTTTAGTGGCCTAAAAAAAGGTATAACATAACCAGGGAAAAATATAATAAGGGAGAACCTGCATTTTCAATAAAAAAAGAACCCGTCCATGAAATTGGTTTGTCACTGATACACCAACCAAGGCACCCCAAACCAGCTACAAGTGGTCCCCCTTACCTGATGTTCTTTAGTTGACAGATAAAGGGAATGGCGTCCTGCAAATTGGGCACACCATACAGCACTAGTGACACCAAATTTGTAAGGTTGGCAATGTAGAAGAGCGTTCCAAGGCAGCGGCACAGGGAAAGGTCAAGGTGGGTAAGGTTCACGAGGGGCTGAAACAGAAGTGAAAGATAGCCAGGTTCCAGCGGGTCTTCCCAGCTACTGATGACCAAACGTCGCAAATTTGGCGTGTTCAGCAAGAAGGACCGCCTGATATGGGCCCCGCCCATCTCGAAAGAGAGTGGCGTGCCCTCGTTGGCATCACCATCCGTGGTCAAGGTCTCCGGAAAGATGTGGACGGAATTGCCAATGATCAGGGAAAGCAGTTCGTGACCATTTCCATTGATGATATCCAGGGCACGTTCGGTCAGTTTCGGACAGTTGGAGATGTCGAGCTCCAGGAGATTGTGCCTGAGAACAGTCCGAAGACCTCGGTCGCTGACGTCCAGGCAGTTGCGCAGGTTGACCCTGCGTAGGCGAGTGTTACTCGGGTCGCAGAACAGCTCGAGGAATTCATCGCTTATCCGTCTCTGAGCGCTGGACAACATGCCCTCGCAAATCTCGTTTGGCAAGGACAGGCCAGGTCGCAGCCGGTAGCGGTCATGATGGACGGCATCCCGGCAGCAGAAGGTTTCTAAGTGGCTGACACAGAAGTCGGTACAGATGACCACCAGAGTGTCTGGACTGTTGGGCTCCAGGTTGTTCTGCTTAGATTCGTCCGATGGCATTCTCTTAATGTGGCCAGGTCATTAAAACAGGGAATTTGACTGGAATGAACATGCAACAAAAACAACAGAACAAATTGAGAACAAAATTAAGTCAGGAGATTATCATTGTATCAGGTACAACAAGTACAATATGCAAATGGATATTTTTAAATTTCTTGAAAGATGCTCATCTGTGCAGTGCATGATTAACCAAGAAATTTGCTGCGGAGTTTGGAAAAGGTGTAAAATTTCCATTTTTTGTTAGTTCAAATCTCTCCTAAAATACTGGTGTTGTGCCTTTACGATTTTAGCACAATTGTTTTGAAAAAGATTGGAGAACACTCAGTTGGAGTTTCAAAATCAAGACAGTTAAGTCTATCTACTGTCTAGAATTTGAAAAACAGTAGTTACTAAACTATACGAACCAGTAATATAAATTAAACCGTAGATATCCCAAATAAAAGAACGTACTATAAAGTAAACATGGGAGTATTCAAGAGGAGATTAAATTGTGCACTTAACAAACTAGTTAGCATTCCATCTCGAATTCAGGGTTAATAAAATGTAATGTTTTTGTGTGTGCTACATTTGAAATTTCTTTTAACAAAAAACAGTCGAAGATGTATCACTGGTGTTCGATCGAGTGTTGGGGGCGATCCTATAAAGTTGCTGTTTACTAATGTATTCGTCTTGCCCGATAATAGTGATGTACTCTATGATACCTATAGCTAGGGCACCCAACAGATTAAACATTGAAATAAGCATTCAAGGTTAAAGTTGACAATTTTAAGCAATTAGGGTCAAAGCCTATCCCATAATTATGCAAACTCAGGGCGATGTTTGCATATGCTGCGAAAGACCATTAACCTTGATTACGTGCCATGTATAAGATTGCATTTCTCAAGACCATGTTTTTAATTGACGAGGAAACGCCAGGAATCTTCTAATTCCGAATTCTTCACTAAATTTCATGATCGCACTCGGAATTTGCGACTGATGTGTCACAATTTCACAGACAAAATCCCTGAGATATTTATTTATATGCGCGTTATTTATAAGAAAACCATTCACCTTTTAGGGACGTAGTGCAGTCTAGTCGAAGTTTTAACTGTTGCGATTAATGAAGATTTCCACAATTTCGCAACGGATGCATTTTTTCTCTAAATTACTGAAATTTTCGCACAAATTTCGATAAAAACGTACAGAGATTGCTACTTTATAATCACTAGGTTGCGCTGGGGTAGCGCTCAGCTGGGTGTCAGGCAAAACAGTGCTAGGGGGCGTTTCAGTCGTGGTGCAATTTCAGAAAGGGGTCATTCAACAACGACGTCCTGAAGAGGGGGAAGCAATTATGGACGTCCACTAATGACGGTATTTTTCAGTTTAATTAGTGTTAAAGGTCAGTGAAAGGGGAAATGGGAACTAGAAGAAATTTGTCCGCAGTACCAAATGTACTTGAATTTTTAAACCTCAGGAAAGTTGGGAATTATGCTAACTTTGTGTTAAACACCAATTTTATGCTTGAATTTCCCTCCTGGAAAAATGTCGTGGAATTGGAAACGAGGCGGGTGCTTGAAAATGTATAGGATGGGCCTTTATTTATCCCCAAAAAAACCCACATACGGCCTTGATAATGAGTTTAATATATAATTCAACAAATCCATTTCAATACTTTGGGTGCCCCTTTGGCGCCCCCTGGCCAACAGCGCCCTGGGCGGATAAAAGCAACATAAAATACGATAAAATATGATTTGTGTATTGTGCAAATTGTGTAAGAATTCGTTCATGTGATTTGCCAAATCATGAGGTTGAATTGAAATGGGGCTGCATCACACTTAATTGTTCTTGTCATTGTGTTATGATAAAATGATTGATAAATCCGATCTCAACTTGTGTTTATATACTTATGTGCCATTGCAAGTGTAGTTATAAATCTAATCGGTCTTTATTGATTTTTCAATAGTAATACATGTACGTACACCTCGATCTAATGCGAGTTAAACTCCGATTAGCATGAAAACGATAACTGGAAACGGCTATTTGCATGTATGGACTTGTATACGTGTTATATTTTAACGTGTATATACTGGTCATATGTAGCCTTTGAGGAGCCATATAGCGACTTGCATGGGCCATATTTGGGCTTTGAGGGGCCATATAGCAACTTGTATGGGTCATATTTATAACTGCAAATTTTATAATTGCAAGATTTCGTAATAAGAAAACTTCATGTTTCCCTCTTGTCTAGAATTTATGCAAATTATCTATTTCTGGCCTGCCTTACGTAACGCGTCCTCCGATTGGTCGCACACTGTTGTCCCATGAAAACATTGGCCAATCGTAAGTAATCTTAGAAAAACGGTTATTTCGAACAAGGTGTTCTTTTTTTCATTCTTCGCTGGATCATCTTCTTGGATGGACACTTTTCAAATCTGCTCAGATTTGCTTCGGTTTTGATTTCATTTCTCCCAAAAACTTTTGTTCAAAAATTTCAATAAACTTTAAACAATAGATCGTTATACCATGAAGAATTACAGGTAAGTTTATTTTTCACTTATTCGTTAGTATTTTTCGGAGTGACCAAATTCCCTTTTTGCGGCTCGAATTGCCGATTCCCGGGTTAGAATTTCGAACGAAAATATACAGGGCGAACAAAAATACAAATCACTCGAATTGTGTGGTTTGTTAGATTTTCAATTTAAAGTCAGACGGCACTCCTTTGAGATTTCGCATGTTTGTTTTTGAATGTTTGTTGTTTTCTATATGAATTTATTATTTTATTCTGATATTGGCCTGGGCCAAAGTAAACGAATCTTTGGCAAATCGTTTTTTGCCCTCCCGATTAGCACTTTGGGTCACCTGACCCGTGAAAATGACGTTTCCCCACAACGTATTTTCACCTTAACGTTAACTTTAACCCCGATTCGTTTTCTTCGGTTTTTATGTATGACTGTAGTTTTAAGCAGGTCGAGCTGGATCATCGGACATCGTTGGACATCCCTTTTATCCTAGATTAGTTACAAAAGCTAAATACTCAACTTCAAGTATTAACTATAGGTTTAACGCATTTTTTTTGGCATATGCGTTTTTGTAGAAACTTGTAATTGCTTACAGTAACATCACAAGTTACAGTATGCTAGTAAAAATAAGTTGACAGAATTAAATTTCCCACGAAAAATCGCGTTTGGAGCAAATCGGGCTTCGAATATAGCAGTTTTTAGACAATTTAAACTTTTCTCTTGGGTTAATTTTAATTATAAAGAAAAAGAAATTAGGAGTGTATTGTGCAAGTGTTTAATTTGAATGATTTTAGATTCACGTAACGCAATGCATCGAATTAAAAAAATTGGCCATTACTACAAATGGCAAACTGATCATCATGAAAGACCGACAATATAAAATTAATCATCCTTCTGGATATGACCAGAAAATCGACCAACTGATTTAAATTGAAAGTATATGGAAAACCACCAAATAAATGAAAACGTCTAGCTACTACAAGAAAAAAAAAATCCAAAAAAAGCTGAAAACCGGATGCATTGGATGTATAAAGGTGAACCTTCGAAATTTCTGAACGTGCCAAAATTGGGAAACTACCTTATAGTTTGGAAGAAATGGTAAACCGAGCAAAAGCGAATTTTAATTGGCCAATCTACCAAGGAAATAAACCATCAGGTGTTATAAAAAACTGAGAATTGACCACTTTTGGATTTGGCAAATAAAATGGCGACCTGACCATGATTTATGCAAATGAACAGCAGCAATGCATGGGAACATCTGAACGTTGTAAACACGGAAAACAGCCGAATGGATGCAACGATAAAGGAAGAAAACTGACCTAGCCAGGACAAACTCTCAACTGGTTATTGGATGAAAAATGGCCAAATGTTTGTGGAAATGTCCATCTAGTATTAGTCTGGAAGAAATTAATAACTAACAACTAGATGATACAAATAATAAACCACCAGCAAAAGACATTTTCAGAAAGCAACGAAATCGTTTGCAAGAATAACAAATCTGTCACTGGATGGAAAAATTACAAATCAACCAATGGATTAAAAAGTGAAAAATCTGTCACTGAATAAAAAAAATGGAAAATCTGCCACTGGACGAAAAAATTAATCTGCATGCCACTGGATGGCGAAAGGAACAATCTGCATGCCACTGGATGGCAAAAGGAAAAATCTGCATGCCACTGGATGGCAAAAGGAAAAATCTGCATGCCACT
>JAUJYV010000536.1:0-37324 GCA_033995625.1 Ophyiulus pilosus | reverse complement strand
CACGATAATATCAGGACATTAAAAAAATAAGTGCAGGTTGAAGATAACCCGGCTACCACCACACACACTCAAAAAAAACGGATTTGGGAAGAAGATACAGATCAGGGTTATCTTTCACTAAGAATACACACCCAATTGTTTTTACACGTTCGATACGTTTCAGATCGGTGACTTTCAACATTTTTAAACTCACGGCACACAGAACGGTGCTAAAATTGCCACGGCACATTCACAATTTTAAAAAAAATTCGTATGTATAGTCATGCACACGTGACTGACTCTTTTACGCCTCGTTCACACGATGCGGTTTTTTTGACTAATCGGAAATTACGCTGAATAGGTGCTGAACCGGGTGCAGTGTTCACACACCATTCAGTTTCGAATGTTTTGTGTTCCAATTTTCTATATAAATTTCGAATTTTATCACGCGCCTCATTTTATAAAATCATAGATATAATTAAATAATTCAGACTATATTCAGACTATATGACCGAATTGCAAAAATAAACGAATCGTGAACTAATCCGTACACGGCATGAGACGTATCGTGTGAACGTGCAGATAGAAAAGTATGAGCCGCTGAAGAATTCGGTAAAAAACCTCTTGCGGCAAATCGGCTGATACGGCCTAGGTGTTATTTATCTCATAAATAAAATCATACATATAATTAAATAATTCAGACTAGCATTAAGTTATTTTGGTGTAACTATAATCAAAACATGGAATGTACAAATATAAAGAATATAGAACCCATATTTCACTTCGAATATCTAAAACAAAGATAGACGCGAAAACAATAATATATATATATTTCTGACTTGTTATTTGAAATCTTTAATAAAAAACCGTATAAAACCAGAATAGATAATAAATATACATAAACCGTTTAATCTCGTGCATTTCATAACGTTATTAGTGCTAATAAACCTGGTTGCTTTGCTTTTAGTTCATTATATTTTTCACCTTAGAAGATAAATATAATTACAGTTATCTAACGTAAGAACGAAGGTTGTATATTATAAAACATCTTGGCCAATTAAAACGGTAATTACCTGATGTCAGGTTTGTCAACAAACAAATGTTGATAATAAAAAATGTACTTATCACGACACGCATGCACGAGTAAATTAAGATATTGCATGCACTGTATTAACAGAAAGTAAAATTTAACTGAGTTTTCATTGAGATTTCTTTAGAACCAGAAATTAAGTTTACAGATTGATATAAGAGAGATTGAGTCAGCCAACGCTTTAACGTTAACCTTAACGTTAGAGGCGGGAATGGAAGAACCACGCATGCGCGCTCATGACGTTCAGTTAGTTCACTGGGTAGTTCAATCCGTGGCGCCTCCCTTCCCGCCTCTAACGTTAAGGTTAACGTTAAGGCGTTGGCTGGCTCAATCTCTCTAAATATGAACGTTACATTATTTTGACTATAAAGAACTTTTAGTAAAAACAAGATTGCTCTTTTTCGTATTCCTTTCAGGTTTGTGTGTTTTTCTATGTATGTTGTTTACCTTTTTACGGTTTGCGACTTGTTACATATTTACTGTATCTTAAAAAGTTATACTATACTGTGTATGCAAACACAATTTATACTCTTCCCTTGATTGTATATACATACGTCAACTTTAATAAAGCCCCCGAGTTTGGATATAATAAACATTGCAACAAAGTTTATATAACAATTTGTGCATCAATGAGGAGACCTTTCACCTCTCCATGCCTCCTCGATATCATTTTTTTTTTCTGAATTGATTAAGTGATTTCTTTCCTTGCCTGCTTGGATGCAATAAAAGCCTTCATCGCGTTTTTTACTCGTATGATTCGATTAAACTACAATTGTTAACGAGCCCTTAATTCATTTCGCCGCCTCAAAAGCATCAAACGCATAGAGCTGTCAAACAATTAAATAGGCCAAATTAATGATCAACCCCTTAAATCTGCCTTTATGCTGTACAAATCAACCATATGAATCAATCGTCATCTATATACACCCGAGTATACACTCCCGAGTTTGTGAAGATATTTACTATTGGAATACTTCTAAATATACACAGTGGTGGAGGTCCACAGGATCGGTCTATATACTTTTATGGAAAAACACTATGTATTGACTAAAGATTCTAAGTAATTATCATTTGTACGCTAGCTATATTTTTTAATATGATTTTTCTGACAGAAATTAATCTTTATATACGATTTTACAATTCTCTGAACTAGTCGGAAGTATTTTTTTGAAAACCAGCTAAATACTGCAAACATGGCAAGAGTCCAAATAGTCTAACCTATACATTTATAGTAATGGCATACCGTTAATGCCCATTAAAGCCATGTATTTATAGTGCAACTATAACCTTAAGTTTAATGACCAATTAAAAAGGTTGGTGGGATTGGCCATTAACAGTTTTCTTATCTGCTATGGTCATCGTGATTCACAAAGATCTTTCGGCCCATCTTGAGCCAATGCATTGGGCCAACGTTTAACCAACATGTCAACAATAAATGTGCTATTAATGCATGTTAGGTCAACGTGCAGCCAACAGGTCCAACAGGGTCCCACTTCATCAGGGACACAATCGGCATCGGGCAAACCGACACCCTGAGATACCACTGACTTGAGCAAGTCAACGTCTTAGAGGTTCAGACCCACCTTGCTGACACCCAATTCGCCGACTTTCCATTTCGTCGACTCTCATTATATATCTGAATAAACGATGATATATCATAATTTTATTATAACGTTATTTGATCTCATTTTTTGCCTTATACTTAATCTAACCAAAGCAAACTACATGATCGGACAATTAAGGCGTCGGCGAAACGGCATGTCGGCGAAGTGGGACGATACCAAATCAAAGGCTTGCAGGACTGTTGGTCAAGACCAGTAGCTAGGGCATTCCAAAAATTCCAAAAAACTCGCATGTGAAATGTACAGCAAATCCCGCAAAGCGCTACATATTACAGATGAAAAAAAAATGTACGTACCGTCCACCTGAAGGTGAAAGGTAATACTAGTTTGGCGTTGGCTAGATCCGGGTCGTTGAAAGTAAAGGAATTTTCGCCCAGAACGGTGCTCGACGTATTTCCAAAAGTGCACAGGCCGGACGCGGAAACGTGCGACTGATATTCCTTGAGGCACAAGCGGAAAAAGGTGCTGCAGGCGGCGGGGCAGGCCGCGGGGGGACGTCGCTGCAGCCCCCCGCAGCACTGCCCGCTGGTCAGTTCGCCGCGGCTGTTCTGCACTCCCAGGATCTGCAATTCGAAGTAGCCCGAGCCAAGCACCACGTCCAGGCACGCACAGCACCACAGCAGGTAGACCGCGAAGAACGACGTACTACGACGGCGGCGACCGGCAACCGCGTCCTGCCGCGGTCGGCCGCTCATGGCCGCGGCCGTGGGGCCATCGGCACTCGTGCCGGGCATCCACCGGACGGTGGTCCGGGGCCGACGGTCGTCCGGATCAGCATCCACCCGTGCCCGATCGCCGCAACCATGGACGGCGGAACTCCGCAGTGCTTCCAGTGAGGGTCAGAGGTCGGTTCCGAAAAGATGACGTGCGGCGGAGGACCCAAGCAAGGAACGGGCCATACGCGGACTGATTCTACGGAGGAGCGTTGTTGAAGGGGCCAACGGGTCAGAGGTCGCGTCGGAAGAAATCCAGAAAAACGGGCTCCATGGGTGCGTCGTCCGAGGTCCGGTCACTCGTCGTTCCTCGTACACAACAAGTAGTCGTATGACGGCAAGTGCGAGAAGCAAAAGGTAGCCGAAGACGAGGGAGGAGAAGCGGCGGGTGGGGTGGAGGGGCGAGCTGGATAATGATGAGGGGTGAGCAGCCTCCAGTTTTTAAAAAACGAGAGAGGGCGATCGGTAGCGCAACGCGGGGAGGAGCGGCGGGCCGGGGAAGGGGGCAGAACGCCTAATTTGAAAGACGCGAGGGGGCGCGCTTCACAGCGCATGCGCGGCCGGCGTTGACTCCGCCCCTTTGGCGTTCCAGTTCAACGGCTTCAACCTGTTCCCTAGGCATTCGTTGGTGTCTCGGCCTGGGCTCTCTATAATCGCTCGGCTTTTTTATTACTTTTTGGCTGCCGGTCTTTGGAGCTAGCCCGATGGAGCGGCGATTCATCCTCGCACAGCAACGGCGCCATCTAGCGTTGTGCGAGCCTTTTTCAGGTGCCAGTCAAACGGGATGTGAAAAAAGCCAGTGCCGCGGAAATTTGGAAAGGGTTGAACATTTCCAAGCATTCTTCAGATAAAATCCCCAGTTTGCCATCAACTAACCAACTATTCCAGCCTTGTCACTTCAATTATGTGTTTTTCTACCTTTTCCAACTAACGGTACAATAAATACTAGTGTCAAAGCAGCACACAGAACAGGGCCGGTTGTAGAATTTTAAGACTCAAGGCACGCCATCATTATTTTAAGCAAAACTTAGCAGAATTTGGGGCTAATCAGTTATTCAATTACGTCATTAATTTGCTATTCCAGGTGATGTGATCAATCCCCACGAGCAACCTTTTTATTTCTACCTGAATATTTAGTTGAAGATGTTCTATTTGTTGCTAATTAATACATATATTATTGCTAATTTAAAATAGTATTGCTGATTAATTTGAATTTAATGTTGTTGAGAGTCGCCAAAAAACGCTTGATCTACAATTCTACATAATGAATATGCAGCAGATCGCATCGGGTTGGTCATCATCACCATCATCAAATACCGTATACACGTATAGTTGCAGCACCAGTTAATTGGTATATGATGCCTTCCTCGTCAAACTAAATTTAGTACCTGCAACTGTATGCTGCACGTTTGACCATTAAAGGAAGCGGAATTTATTTGTTGCTCAAAGTCCATCTAATCCAAGCTCAATAAGTTGGCTAGAGGTTAACTGGAGCACTCCAATGTTATATTCTGATGTGCATATTTAGTATCCCGGTTAGTGGGGCTACCAACCGCTGCAGCGCCATCTAAGGGCAAATCCGCTTAGGGGTGAAGTCATAAAGGGGATCAGCGTTCTTCAGGGGGTTATAAAAGCGTTAAAATGTCACCGCACCCATCATGGCGGAGGGAGGGGACCCTGGAAAGATCTAGCATCTTCATTTATTCATGTCGAAAAACAAGGAGGAGCCGATCGAGCATTCCAGTGATACAACAATGGACGCGTCTGGTTACCCCCGAGGACGCTTTTAATCGTGTTTGAGGAGGCGAAAGAATTTTAAAAGAAATTCCAAAACTAACGGAAAAAGAATGAGCAAACGACCAGGTGACAACCAACCGCGAACACAATTAAGACTTCCAAAGGAAGGTTGACCACTGGACATCATCCACTATTGGGGGATACAAGTTCATGAGATGCATTTGCTAAATTACGTGATCTATAAGTGACCACCTGCTCAAACAAGACCTGTGCATATAGAAGCACTGCAGACCTGGATCCATGGGATCTGAAAAACCACCGTTTTTGTGCATGAATACGGACGGTTCCATACTTGCCCTCCCCCAAAATAAAAAAAATTACATCCTTTATCTGGCAATGAGAAGCAAAAAGGCCTTACATTATGCAATTCGGTTACTAAAGTAAATGTTTCAAGCTGGACGGGAACATTACTTTATACAGTGTATGTCAATGCGTTGCCATTTATAAAAAAAAAAGGTTTACTCATCCAGGGCAGGGAGATGTGGGGCATAATGAAGGATATAACGCCATTCTTTTTTTTACGTGAACACTATGTTTGGACAAACTGTTAATCGAAACATGTTCATGAAAATGCGTTTCGACAAATAGGTGTTTGCTATGATATCTGTACAGTGTGGAAGCAGACCTTATCATTCAAACCCCTTGATCGAGCTACGGGCAAAAACGGAATGGTCATTTTTGCCTGCGATTAGACCAGTGATATTCAAACTAGGTTCAGTGGAACGTTTTCAGGAATCCCGCGAAATTCTGATATTTAAAAACAAAATTAGATTATTGTTTTTTTTTAGACGTATACTAATATACTGAAATTTTGGTTTATAATTAACATTAAAAGTTGTATATAAAAGCACTTCTTTTAAAAATTTTAACAATTACGTATACATACAAATTTTGAATACATATGCAACCTGTGGTGCTTTTTTTTGTACTGGGATTCAGCAAAAAACAAAAAAGGAATGCTCAGGGTTCCACTGCGGCTGAAAGTTTGAAGTCCACTGGGTCAGTAGATCCACTTATACCCATTGTCAAGTGACTGCATGCCTTAACTTACCCATTACTTTCATTGCGTTGCTTGATTTTGGCAACGAAATGAATACAGGTGTGACTCAGGGTTAAGGAATAAAAATTAATAAAATATTGAGCTTACCTTATGTTAAATGTTAAATTCATTACAAAAAAGTGCCTACTTTCATTCATACTACCACTTTTAGGAAGCTTTTTTAAGAGCTTTCGTCACTTAATCTAGCAATTACTTAAAGAAAATTCTTTTGAATAAAAATGTGTCCAATGAACTTTGACATCCTCGCATACACAGCTGTGCTCGCGTAATAAATGTCAACAGGATTAACCTATACACGGACATAAACAGAGTAGTTGATTGGTTGAAGTTTCGTGACGTAGCGTCACCACTAAACCACCTAGCTCGTGGAATTTTTTAAATACTTACATCAAATTATTGGGTTTGGCATTCTAGAAATACCATTGGTCAATCTAATCAAATGAATTCTTGGTCGCAGAGGGGCGCTGGTCTACGCAAAATTAATATCGTGCGAAAAGTTTTTAATGCCACTGTATACGAAGGAGTGTCGTACAAAGTCACGGATAATAGAGAGTTTGAGCCAACCAATGTTAACGAAACGATAACGAGAAACAGCGCTGGCGGCCCGGGATGTCAAGAACTACCCTATGCGAAGCATGGCTTTCCAATGCCATTCCGGGCCGCCAAAGCTGCTTCTCGTTTTCGTTTAGTTAACGTTGGCTGGCTCAAACTCTCTACTATCACGGAAATACCGTGTTGTCAGTAAAAGTCTTGAGGACTAAAATAAAGGGAATTTGTAGAACTTTATAATAATTATTAACTCTGATCAATTTCATACTTGGTATTTTCGTTGAATCCGGCGCCATCCACTTTAATTCTCTCCTACGCTACTTTCTTTTTGAGAACCAGTCTTTACTCTTCTTAAATATCACGGAGAAAACTATGTATTTATAAAAGCAGACAAATAGTAACAAAGTTTACTTTTTTGAAATCTTCCGCGTGTCTGAACGTGGGAGAATTGCAAATGCAAACGGCGCTCCAGAATAAAACGTTACAAACTTAAGCATATTGCGCATGCGCAAAAAAGGCAGAAGTGGCTAATTGCGCTTGCGCGATGTTATCTTATTTCATTCATATAGGGGGCTATGGTAGTTAAAGTCTGTTTTGATATTTTGATAGCGCTAAATATAAAAATGTTACTAAATGTTTATAGATTCTCGCATTTAGGAGATCGACGCTAGACTATTCAATCTACGATGGAATTAAAAGAACGTCTAAAGCTTTTCAACGAGGCAAAAGGTCAGAAACTGCATTAGTTATTAAATTAGCTACAAGCTACTTTAACTAGATTGCCTTGGCCAAAGGCAAAGTATGGCTTTGGCTATCTATTAGGAGCCCTACAGTTACAATTAATCAACTTAATTACAATACATCAAAAACTGTAATAAACAAATTCAATTGTATAATTACTGTTTTATATTCAAGCTTGAATATATCTAAACTCTAAAACATGGTAGTTTGCAGAAACCCACTTTTCATCAACTATATTTTTTTTTTTTCAATAGCTGCTACCAGACCAACAGAAGAAGAATCTCAAATACTGGAAAATGAATTGTTTACCAAATATTATAGTACTTGGAAAAAGGACATAAAAGACAAATCGAATACTGGAATCCCTAGATTTTATTATAAGGTAGAAAAATTGCATTGCCTCAAATGTATAATTCATTAAACTCTGAACTTAATATACATAATTGGCTCTTTCAGTTACCTTGCGAGGAAGATCTATTGTTACAGAAACTACGAGAGGAATCCAGGTTAAATTACAAATTACCAAGCTATTTAAAAGAAAGATGTTATATTCAAATATATATATGTTGAATTATTTTCAATTGCAGGGCTGTCTTCTTGCAAAGAAAGAGTAGAGAATTGCTGGATCACACTGAACTGAAGGTATATTTTCCATTTAAGTGATTTATTTATAAAGATATCACACAATTTTGCATTAAAACAAATTTTGTTCCATGTAACATAGAGGGATTATTAAGTCAATATTGCACATTTACTTACCGTTACTTTGTAGAAACTATGGATGCTCTTGGAGGAACATCATACGGCACCTCAAATAAGGGAAGAACAGTTTATTAACTTTGAAGATTTTTTACAAGTTGGGAAATTGGCTGGATCGAAATGCCAGTTAGTATAAAAATGGAAGTCAAAGCCCTTAAATTTCACATTCAAATTATATTGTTTAAACAAATTTTCGTATTCCAGACCTTATTTTACTGCACACACATTTGCAAAACTTTTGCGCAAAGATCCCTACGGACGAATCTCGATAATGAATTTCTTCAATTATGTAATGAGGAAAGTTTGGCTGTATCAAACAAGAATTGGGCTTTCTCTCTACGATGTTACAGGACAAGGATATCTAAGAGAAACCGTAAGTGTAGTAAAGAAACGTGGGAAAAATCTTAAATTTTGACATCTCTGCAAGACATGCTTCTATTGATAGGAACCTATTGCTTTTCATTTTCAATGAATTTTAGGATTTGGAAAATTATATCTTGGAGCTGATTCCAACCTTACCTCAATTAGACGGACTGGAAAAATCTTTCCACTCTTTTTATGTGTGTACAGCCGTTCGCAAATTTTTCTTTTTCCTGGATCCACTGAGAACTGGACGAGTGAAAATACAAGACATCTTGGCTTGCAGCTTTCTGGACGACTTATTAGCAGTGAGTACATCTGCTACGCAGCTCAGATTGTACTAAATACTTGCTAAAATTGTAAACTTTTAAGCTCCGTGACGAAGATCTTTCCAAAGACGATAAAGAATCCAACTGGTTTTCTGCACCTTCAGCACTCCGAGTGTATGGGCAATACTTGAATTTAGATAAAGATCACAACGGAATGCTGAGTAAAGATGAATTGTCAAGGTAATTTACATTTTCAATTGACCAAATTCTCTAATTTTATAATCGGCATGTTTTTATTTTCCAGATATGGAACTGGAACTCTCACCCTGGTGTTCATTGACAGGGTGTTTCAAGCATGTCTGACTTATGATGGAGAAATGGTTAGCAAAAAACGTTCATTGTGATAAAATAAACATGTTCAGATTCAGCAATGAACATTTCCCCACATTTTAGGACTACAAAACTTACTTGGACTTTGTTTTGGCTTTGGAAAATCGCAAGGAACCTCAGTCTCTTCAGTATTTCTTTCGTATCCTCGATTTAGATGACAAGGGCTATTTAGACGTGTTCACTTTAAACTACTTCTTTCGGGTATGGCTTCATTTATTTCTGAACACAAGAACAACTGATGAAATGGGACAGATGGTTATATTTTGTCTTAATCTATCCTACTTTAGGCTATTCTGAGTTTGCTTCAACTTGACGAACAGAATTCGGTCTCTTTTTTCGATGTAAATGATGAAATCTTTGACATTGTCAAGCCCAGTAATCCCTCAAAAATAACCCTGCAAGACCTGATCAACTGGTATGTAAACGTTTTAAAAATTACCCTTTTATACCCTTTAAAGATAGCACAGCACCATTTTCTTCATTTAAACAGACTTTGAACAAAATCAATATTTATGATGTCTATGCAGTAATGAGTTGAAAGTTTAGAAAAGCTTTTTTGTTTTCCAGTGGTCAAGGTGATACAGTGGTCAGCATTCTCACAGACTTAAATGGATTTTGGATGCATGAAAATAGAGAAGTTCTAGGGGCAGAGAGTGCAGAAGCAGAAGTGTAAAATAAGCATATAAAATAAAATTCCTCATAATCTGAAAAAAAAACACCAATAGACTTAAATTTGTCCAGGTATCACTTGAAATAAAATTCTAAGATGGATGGAGGGTTCCTACTGGCCATTTTTGTGGCCCACAGCTAAAAAGATTAAACATCCCTCTTTTTGAAAATGCCCACCAGACAATCAAAGCAGCAAACTCACAATTTATCACATTTATTATTAAAAAGATTGTGGGTAGCTAGCAAAAATGTAAATACATTCTACTACTTTCTGATATTATATCTATAAGTGTGATGTTGTGTACATACCACTAACTTATATATAGATAATGCAAAAATCAATATTTGCAGCTTTCATGGCGGTCCTGAAGCCTGTGTCGTCAATGCGAAAATGTTACTCATCAATTCCTGTTTACAGAAATAATTTTAATGGTAAAACATAACTTCTTTAAAAACCAATGACAGTAGAACCCTGTTATACGTCTTTCAAGGGACCAGAGGTTTCAAACTTCTTAACCATGGAAAGTTTAGTGAACGTAGCACCAATTTCCATTCAAATTAGTTGAAGTGTGCTTGTTGAATAGAGTGCATAATAAATTCTATCCAAATCGGTTAAAATCGATCCCGTGACTTTGAACAGGAACTAATGAGTAAAAATATTTCACAGTAGGGGTTCAACTTTACCTTAACTAATAAAAAGTATCACAAATGATACAATAAGCACGAATGGAGAGCGTAGTCAGATATGATATATGGTAATCAATGAAGATGTTTTCAGATTATATTGTATATTTCCAAAAAAAAATTCTACTGATAACAAAATATCCAAAAAGTTTACGCACATATTAATTACTACTTCCGCTCATCTTCCGAACTATCAGAGTCACTACCAGATGATGAATCCGGTTTCTGGAAAACAGAAATTAATAAAAAATGAATCGGCTGGAATTTAGACCCCAAAATGTTATCACTTTTTAAAATGTCTTATTTATAAGCAATAATCATAATGAAGCGAGAATTTAAATGTACTGGTAACAAAGATAATAAGCTAATGAGAAATACTATTGAATAGAACCTAGCAAACTAAAAAAGTCCAAATAATATACTTATTATTCTTAACAAAACCTGTTCTTAACTAACCACGCATTTGTGAGTAATATCGTTTGGAAAAACAAATTTATCACAGAGATGAAATTTTACTTACAATTTTTATGTTAAATGGTACGGGCTTCCCGGCATCAGTCAAATTCTTTTCAAACTCCTGCAATGAATGACTGTTGAAATCGGAATCGGTAAGCCCCATTTCAATGGCTTCGTTGTATAACTTGATTGCTTCGTCCAGATTGCTCTTTGCACCTAAAATGAGGAAAATACAACTTGATGGCAATGGCAGCCACAGTTGTTCATTGACAACTGGTCAATTACAAATGCAATACCACTCACAGATCACGTCTAATAAAGCGCTGTAAAGGATGCCCTTAGGCCTGTTCGTTATGTTAGTAGTTTTCACAATTTCCAATAATTTGTACATCATAGTTTCCTGGAAATATTAGACATAATTATAAGAAGTGATATTTTAGGGTTTCTAAAATTACATTTCAAACACTAGCTTTGCCAATTATAGTTTCTTAATTACAGAATTATGGCTTTTCCATTTTACCCTGCATATTATAAAAAGCCAACTTTTATTTTGCAATCTACAGAAAAAAAAACTGCAGAATACTTACATCCTTTTTTACTCTAGCTTCTTTTACAATATCGAGAAACAGAAGTTTTTCTTGAAACCTGGGTGTAGACTGTGTGAATAAAAATATTTAGGCTTTTAACGAAAACAATTCTTGAGATTGAACATAATGAGCCTTCATCTCGAGCAAACCACTGACTTTATAAATTTCCTCCGCTTTGACATTTTCGCCATTGATAAAGTAATATTGCCACAGCATGTTTAAAGGCGAATGGTAGTCGCTTTCAGCATAACGCTTCACTAATGTCTCCACTGAAAATGACCTTACGCATGTAGATTACACAAAAGCTATACGTACAGGATTGAGAATAAAAGCACATGTGCCAAGTACCTCTTTCCAGAACTTCTGGATGACTTTTCAATAGAGTGATCAGGCTGGCCTTTGGAACATCTGCAGCATTTTCTGGACATCCTGATTCCAAAATATCAAGAAGTTCCAAATGCCGGCCCCTGTTTGGATAAACAAACAACAGAAAGGTGGCTTATAGTTGCTATTGCATTCTTACTGGAACTACCACATTTACTTGTCGGAATAGTTTTATTGCAATGGATTCACACGAGTTTAAATTACTTTTGTCACAGACGTTTTTTTGTTGTTATAAAATTGCACATTTTATCATTTATGTATAACATAAAACAATGAAGAAAAAAACTAAAGACCTCCGAACTAAATGTCATACTATTGAAGTAACATTTTTAGTATGGATTTTGACGTCATGCAGCAAGTGTAAAATTTATGTAACTAAGTCATCATATTATGTTAACAATGATCCAACTTAAATGTTGGCGAGGGATGTTGGTCCTCCCTGCCTTAAGATATTCTTTAACAAAATAAATCTTAAAATATAAACGATCTGGCTATGAATATGATTTGTACTCACGAATTTATGTAAGCTGTAGCTTTCAAGGTGTTGTAGCTCATCTTCCGTTTGGCATTCTCGGTAATGTGGTTACCCACGTAAATGATGTTTTCAACATCCCCAGATAAAGTCAGGCTGTGCAGAAGAGTGCGAATCTTGCTGTTTTGGGGATGTTCACCTCTGTGAAACAATTCCTTGGCAATACTCAGGGCCTCTAAAAATAAAACGCAAAAATGACATTTTAAGCTTTAGTAAATGAATGCCAAATAACAATAGTTAACATCAGACCACAAATTATGACAATTTCGGTACTTTGGCTTACCATTGACTTTGTCATTTGTCAACAGCGTTTCCATCAGAATGGAGTTTTGGTACACAGATAGTACTTTTCCTTCACCTTCCAGTCTTAAGCAAATTTCAGAAATGATTAGTTAACATTACGAGGCAAGATACCAGTTTTTCATTCGTCTGTAATCATTTTTACCTTCCTTTCAAATTCATTGCCTCATCAGCATTTGAATTTCTAATCAGTTCATCCATTTCAGTGTCAGAATCCTTCTTTACAACAACCTACATCCACAAACGTTTAGAAAATAAAGGGGTGATCACACACATGACTAGACCAATTCAAAGATAATTCAAATATATCTTCAATTGCTGTTACATAATTATAATTTTCAGTTTTTATTTTGCACAGAGTAAAACGGGAATAAATGTTATTTTGTTTTACGGATTAAAACAAAAAAATTAATAAAATTACTTTCACGCAATTCTATATAATTTATAAAATTAAAAGCTTAATTCACCTTATTTTGTGCAATGGCAAATGGCACTGGCTGACCGTTTCTCTGGAGAAAGTTCCCCAGGAATGACAAAGTGTTATCACTTGGGTGTACATTCTCCTCCTGCATAGTGGTCCAAACTCCCAATGCCTTGGTGGTATCACCAGCTTTGGCATAAGCCCTAATCAAGTGGTAATACATCCGATCCCGGTCAATGTCGAAGATGTCACGTGTTATCAACGCCAGCTGCTCCAATTGCTTAATCTGAGAACAAAATACCAAAGTGGTTCACATTAATTTCCCAATACCTCATAAAACCGTAACAAATAAACAGGTTATGTTATTTAATATACAGCTCTAAAATTTCCAATTTGAAATGCAAAGCTAGAACACTTAATTTGAAAAATAACATGCCATCGTTTCATATGTGCAATAATCCACGATGCAAGAGGCAATTTTTGGACTACAGCATCCATAAATTTGTATAAAAAGAAAAGGACACAAGAGATTCTATTTGAAACTGTACTACTCACCTTGCCTTCTTCCAAGAATCGTTCGCATATTGCCTCCAAACGATTAGGTCGAGCCCTAAATCCTGGAGTCTGCAAGCAACAAAAATCATTAATGGCATTACATTATTGAAATCCGATAAATTTAAACCATTGGCAAAAATATAAATGCTAAAGTTTTCAATTAAAACCCCGATTATGAAAGCGTGTACAAACATTTTCATGTGATTTTTTACACAAATAATCACGTTATCTACCTTTTTATAACTTCAGAAAAAATAAAAAAGTTAATTGGGGCAAGGGGAATGCCAATTCTATACTTGAAGAAGACATTACCAATAAACATAGAATGTTTGAAGCAATTCAATTTTGTAATTAGACATTTGGAAGACGCAACAACTCACTTCAAAAATCTTTTTTGCTGGCTTAATCTGATCTCCTTCTAGGAAAGCAAATGCAAGATCATACATAGTATTCATCTCGCCATGGATTTCCGTGCTAAGATCAACAACTAAGAAAATAAAAAAGCATTAATACACTACCGCAAAAAGATCAACAGCAAGCGAGCAAGATTGAAAAGGTACCTTTCTGAAGTCTTTCAGAATCTTCCAGCTTGATTAATCTGATAAAAAGTTCAGTTTTCCAAGGAGTAGTGCGATATGTTTTACAACAGTGTTCAAATTCAGCCAAAGCACCAGAAAGATCATCCCTAAAATTAAGTTATGAAAAATCCTGATTAAGCAACAATGGAATAACACATAGCAGGGTGAACAGTAAATTTGATGGGAAAAATTCAAGGATTTCAAGGCTCAAGAACTACATATCGTGACTTTAATTCAAGTCTACTGGACACCTTGCATAGAATGTTACAATAAAACAAGATACATTTTTATGGAATGCTCATGTAAGCTTACTTAATAATATGAACTTTAATTAATGAGCCCAGGATCATGTTTACGGGTGTAGTATATCCACATTTTATAACCAAATCAAATAAGCGCTTGACTCCGTCCACATTCCCTTTTTCGGCAGCAGCATTGAGCAATTTCCAACAGTTGCCAACCAAGCTTTCGACAGTTTGCCTTACACCATGTTTCTGGTAATGCTCGGTGATGAGTTTGATAGCATCTGCAGGAAAAGATATCAACAAGAAATCCAAGAATGTGTAAATTACACTCACAGCTTTGTTTTACGTTATCGGGTGCCTATTTTGAGTGCACGCGAGGCATCGAAAGCCTTGGCATCTATTTTTTTTTTAATTGGATTGCATTCTAAACAGCAATTCCTTGTATATACAGTACGAGTATAATTCCAGAAAACTTTAGATAAACATTTTCATAATTGAATTAAATAGGAAAACAGAACAGTAAAATGGGCTAACCTTCTAGCATATCCTCTTTCACCATTAACGCTGAAAGATTCAATATTTTGTGATCGTCGATATGAAATTCTGGATCCGTTAGAAGTCTTTAAAAAAAAGTGAAGTAATTTAGTATTCAATTCTCTAGTTCATCTCCGTGCAAACTAAAAAAAACTTACATCTGATCCTTGGCATCTAAAGCTTCTTTTAATTTGTCGTTTACCACATAAACATTCATTAACTGAGAATACATGGCTGAGGAATAAACAAAACCCATTTCATCCAATTCCTGCTTGATCTGGATGACACGGGTGCAATTCTGTGGAGGAAACATTCAATTAGGAAGAGCTCTTAATGCATCAGGCATTTAAAAACCGCGCTTATACAGACTTACCCTCAGGCGGCAATGTTCAAGCAGAAGGCTACGTAAAATACCACGTGTGTTCATGTTCTTGGCCTATAAGGAATAGGAATAAATGCAACATTTAGCAAAGAGAAGGAACAGCTTCACCAAAACTTATGAAAAAAAAACCCCCTTAAATATAACTGTAAATAATACCTTTAATTCAATAAGATGGTTTTCCATTTCGCTGACATTCATATCTTTCTGAAAAAATAAGTACTTTAATTAGCACAATCCTTGCAGTCAATCAAGAACTTTTAGTAGAATACATTACCGGATGATGAATAGATCTGGGTGAATCGAATTCTTCTGATGCAACATTAAGGGAAGACACTGATAACTCTTCCAACAGCTAAGGAGAATGTAAGGAAACATAGTTTTATATCAAAGTTAAATACCAAAAGCTTTTATAAAAAACCGCCACTTACATCAGAAATATTTTTTGGCAAAGCCTGTTTAAATCTTCTGTGTACCAAGTCGGTTGTTGCTGGTGAGATACTTAAACCCTGAAGGAATTACAAAAGAAGTTTGAAATGAGAAGAATATGGTTACCTATCATAAAACTATTAGATGATGGCTGTTCAACCAAAACAAAAAAGCAGTCTATTAATGCTGATGTAGCTAATCAAAATTCCAACCTTTGATTTTAAGCCTTCTAGCAACGTCAATAGATCGCTATTATTAAACTTGTTTGATCGAATGAAGTCTAGAACAAAATGGCCTGTCCAATCTGAAGCGAGAACAAAAAGTTTAATTTATGACACAAAGGAATTAAATGCCTTTTAGATTATTTAACAATGCTCTTGCCCAGTCTGGTCACCCACACAGAGCAAATATAACTTCAGCAATGCAAGAGGATGATGGTGTGGAGAGCTGGACTGGAATAAGTACTTTCCAGATTTCAATCCCAATTGAAAATACTTGAAAGACAAATTGCTGCCAGTCAAGCCACCAGTGCCCTTTTAACAATTACATAGGTAAGGCTTTCCTGCCACACAAAATACTAAATTATCCCCAGATTTTGTTGAGCAGTGTTCCTCCTTCCTGAGGTACTGACTGATTAGTAAGAACTAAAAACAAATATGTGGTCAAAACTGAAATCCCCAAGCAAACTGAACAGTACCTATCAAAGCAGGTATAATTTATATCCACCTATTGTCTCAGCACTATCAGGAATATATTTTTTCACTTAAAGGCACAGGCAGTGAAGCTGCATTGAAAGCTACTCACCGATTTTGTTATTTGGTTCCAGATTAGAATTGATTTTTAGCAAAATCTAAATAATAAAAATATAAATAAACAAAATAAATAACTGCACTTTTACAGTAGTATACAGCAGTGATGAAAATTGTAAACAGATTACTAACTTGCAAAGTATTGTGCAAATCCTTGGTGTCTTGGTAAGCATGAGCTAAGGGTTGGGTAAGGGCATATGGTGAAAGGCGTACTGGAAACGTTTTACCTGCCAACAAACAACCAGATATTTTAAAAACAAAACAAAACCCCCCCGTGATTCCTCAGACTTAAAAAGATGACAATAAAGTAGCTTACACAAATGAACAGCATTTTGCAAATCCTTTTTTATTGCAAGATGAACAACTAATGGTGCCACAATGGAGCCAACAGAAAAGCCATACTCCTAAAATTAATAATCAAATCATAAAAAATTACAATAAAACAGATCGTAATAAAGCATCAACAACATTCTAGTCATGCAATCTTTCTCTTTTACGCAATTTAAAACATCTGTGTGCAAGCTCATTATACATACAATTCAAAAAATCCTTGCACTGATAATTTTGCAGAATAACTTTAAATTTCCTTTTTCCTGTACGGAATGATTTGTCTGCTGCACATTTCTTCCCCGATTATAGATAACGTCCGTGGCGGACAAACCATTGCATGCAAGTAAAAGGAAATGTTGCAGCTACATTGATCAGTGAAGTAGCAGGTGTAGTAAAAAAAAAGTCTTTGCAATGAGGATATAAGCGTTACATGGATGTCTTAAATCACCTAAGTCGTGTAAATCCTTTGTCCACTAGCGCTTACATATTACCTTCCCAATAAAACAGACATATGCAAGTTTCTGTCTGCTATTATTACACCAAAGAATTTAAAACTAATAAACGACTAGTGATAGCATTGCAGAAGCATAAAAAATGTTACTAGCAGGTATTATAATGCAAGTAACATACAATGTTGGCACGTTAGTTTAATGTTAGCCCAATGACTTTTGGTAACTTTGGCAAAACTGCTAAGGATAGTAATCTTGATGTATTAAATCCGAGTTATCGGTACACAAATAATAAAAAAATATATAAACCTTCAATTTCTGAACAATGAACGCTGGATCCTGAATATTTAAGCCAGGAAATACGTAATCCAGAAAAGTTTCAAAATTTGGCATCACTTCCATCTTTGACATTAAACCGATCGTATCGTAAATTCCTTCAAAATGTTCAAAATTCCAGAATTAAAAGCAGATCAAGATATTTGAATACTGTTAATAAAAAACACCTATGCTTGCCTTGCTCGTTATTTTTTTTCTTATGCGTGGCAAATATCGGCCAGAAGTAATGAGGGCGAATTGGCAGATCCTAAGAGTAGCATAAAAGAGAAATTTCGATAAAAATGCCCATACATGTAATAATAAATATGATTCACTACACTTATCAGTAACATTTTATAAATTCCTTAAAAGTTTCAAATATAAATTCTAACAACTACAGAGAACTCTTACCTGCGCTTTCGACAATTCCAGAAAATGTGCGGCATACTCTGCAAGAAAATGGCAATTATGATAAAAGTTGTCATACTTTTAAAAAAAATGCAAACAACCGAGAAACAGATGGGGAATCTCCAAAATGACAAATGTATTTATGAAAGTTATTATCACTATTAAGCAACTACTGTAGATATCATTATAGATTTGCCACTTTGTTAGAAAGCAATCCAAATGCCATGACATTTCCGAAAACGTCATGATTTTTTGATCTTCATAAAAACAGTTCACTAAGTTAATTGCATTATTCACCACAAGGAAAGTTTTCCATCCATTTGAAATAGTTTGCAAATTTTTTTAAAAAAGATATAATTTCATTATTTCATCATTATTTACTTATTTGTTACAACCCAAATTTAAACTGATAATATTTTTTACCTGTATTTTCAAAAAACAAAGAGGCCTCAGTTGCACGTAAAACTGCGTTTCTGTTTATGCCACGTTGTCTCAAATCGTTACAAATTTGCTCGATCTTGTCTTTTGGCTGGTATTTTTAACACAACAAAATATAAGATAAATTGTTATATTAGGCAAACACTGTGATATTATGTGACTAGGTCAATAAAACTTTTGTTCAAGCTTCCTTACCCTATTCATTTTGACCAAATGTCGGATAAAAAACATTCCAACTGGCACAGGATCACCAGAGGCAGAAGTTGAACGTGGCATTGTCAATAAGAGTTTGAAAGCGGTTTCATCTTGATTGTTGTTAACCAATTGCAAAATAAAATTAACTACATCTTGATTGTAGCCAAAACCTTTGCTCATTTGGGGAATCAGCTGATAAAGAATGAAAGCAATTAGTAATATTCAAGTTCATTAGAAGTATGTAAAATCTCTTTGCATATGGCATAATAAAAGAAAATTTAGAATCTTGGCATATGTTCAGGAATATGTTATCAGGAAAATATCATGAAAAACACCGTCAACTTATTAAACATTATATGATCATATGACAATTGTCACCACCTTAAGTCCGCAAATAGACAAAATAGCTATTGTACCTCTTCGACGTGCCGCGCAGATCCATTAACAGCCAGAGCAAATATAATTTCCAAATAATCCCGATCGAGCAGATTGATGTCATTTTTTTTCATTTCGTTCAAAGTCTTTGGGAAATGCAGCAAATGAAAAGAATATGAAATCATCAACGATTTTAAAATTAAGAATTAATAAATATAAGAACGTTTCCAATTAATAATATAGTTGCCATTACAACGTTACTCACAGTTTTGATGCTGTCAAAATCTCCTTTTTCTGCATATCCACACAACAGTTGTTTGTATGTACCGGGACCAGGATCCAGCTTTGCATTTCTCATGATTTCTAACACGGATTTAGCATTCTCCATATCACTGACAAGGATGACATTAAATGGATAAGAATAATAATTCTACAAGCAAAGCTGCACAACAATATAATAATGTTCACAAATAAAACAATTTAATTTGTATTTACTTGGCTCTGGCGTGTCCCTGGATTAATGCATTAAAAACGTTTTCATTTATTGGCAACTCCTTTTCCTTCATGAACTCCAGTATTTTGCTTTTGTGCGTTGAAAAAAAAATACACGTATAAGACATAAGATTAATCCAAGTACGAGTAGATAAACTGGCCTCATACACAAGGCGTTATCTCCTATTAATTAATAATTACCATAACGGACATACCTGGCTCCACCAATATCTCCTTTTTGACAATAATGTGAAATTAGTCGTTGATAGGTGACTCGGTTTGGTTCTATGCCCTTGGTCTCCATGTTAGCCAGGAATTCAGTTGGCAGAAAGTCATATTCATTTTCCAAATACACTTTCAAGATTGCATTATAATGGCTGACATCAAAGACAATCCCTATAGTTGATGAGAGAAAAATGTTAGCAAACCCGCATTCTTCACTGGAAAGTAACATTAGAGCAGACATCCAAAATAATTTTGCATACAAGTTTACAGGAATTAAAGATATATTTTGTCAATCATAGATTCATATCAAACTTCCTAATTTTTCCAGTTTTTAGAACTTGGTGCTCCCATATCTGATTTAGTGGCATCCTCTGAGCTGATGAGGCTCTGGATCACCTGTTCCATGTAGCTGAATTTGATTGATTTTAAAAATAGATGACTTCCTTGACTATTCAATGCCTAATCCAATTTCCCTGATTTCCAAGTTATAATTTACGAGTGCAAGAAAGTCTCTGCCAGTCTCCTTTGCTTGTAATTAGGCTAAGGTCACCAATTGATGCAGGCCAGGTTTGTACACAAATGTCCCAAACGGTTTCAAAAGGCCACAATAATTTTTTTAAAAACACCTATTTCTTGCATTCCAGAAATAAAAAATGAGTTTATGCC
Organism: Ophyiulus pilosus; assembly: GCA_033995625.1. NCBI lineage: Eukaryota > Metazoa > Arthropoda > Diplopoda > Julida > Julidae > Ophyiulus > Ophyiulus pilosus. The sequence goes on along the minus strand of JAUJYV010000536.1, from coordinate 16,540 downwards.
TACCTTGAGCGTCTAATGTTTTCCAAATATCGTTGACCAGTTTATTTCGTGCTTCAAGCAATTCTTCCGGCAGAAGAGAGCCACAGCATCGAATTAACAATAAGCATTGTGTGCTGGTGGGTTTTCCTGAAATGAAATTGCGCATATATATATATATATATATTGGATGTATATGAGGCTATATGCTAATGAACTAACTGATCAATAAGGAAATCTTACCCATGGATTTAATTTCGTTGAAGATATCTTTAACATCCCTTAGCGAAATTCGGCCTGTCCTTCTAACATCCATATCCAAACGATATAAAGCTCGATCCAATTTCTTAACTAGACTTCCATCAGAACTGAGGTCTGAATCTGAGACCAATTTCTTTTGGACATAATTGGTGCAGAAACAACTGAAACGAGTAATAGGATCCAGACTCCCAAACTGAATCAAGACTAAATCACAGGAAATTTTACCAGTAAGGCTTCTAATTTACCCTTTACATTACTAAAATTTCAGGTATAAATTCCAGTACATAATTAAGAAGTATAAAGAAACTGGAACTGTTGAAAACAGTTATGTTAGGTCACAAAAGTAAGCATATTACAAGAGCAAAGAGAAGTTGTTCAGAATGCTTTGAAAAATCCTATGGGAAGTGAGCATTCTCAATTGAAACAGTCGTCAATTAGTGAATTCCATCAATCCAAAATATTCCAACCGGTCTCAACGCAAACCCCCACAGCTTGGGATCAAGAGGCTCATTGATCTCATAACATTACATTTATAATGGAGGTGAAAGGATAGGCCAGGATACTACATTTTTATTGCCATTGCTTCAACGGGAAGAACCATATGCACTATGATGTACTCTAGTTATTTTTTTAAATTAAAAGAAATGGCACAGTTATGTGCAAAAGACAACAAATTGCTTGATAAACTGATAGAGCGGCATATTAAATAAACCGGCAAAGTTCGACACTGGCACAAAAGACACCCAAATGCAATTCTTACTTACCGTGATGAAGAAATGACGAATCGTGCATGTTGGTGCCTCTTTGCCATAGCCTGTGTACATTGTCCCGATTTTAAATGATGGATTAAAGGCAACACATTTCTCAAAATCCCACGATAATAGCCACCGCAATGAAGGAGGGACGCCATTTTTAAGATCTAAAGCACGTGCAGGAAAAGCATGAGAAAAAAAATAAAGAGCAAAAATAGGAATATCAATTGAACTCTTCATTTTTACCTAATATTTTGCAGAAATAATATTAAATAACACTTAAAAAATGCATGAAATAAGAAAACAATCTGACTTAATTTCAAACAAAGATTAGTAACTTTTTTTTGTATATCAGATTCTGTTGTATCACCTTTTCTAAAAATCAAAATTCACAGTCTATCAGCATAGCATTCGGATTTTATCTTCTTCCTTTGTCTTGCCACTTTACATTGAGCAATTTTCTGGCAGAACAAGCTAGAAATAACATTAACACAAGAAACATCTTGAATAACCGAAAACTCTCGACCTTTTCAAGATGGCCGCGTCCACCAGCATTTTGTCAAATGTATATATTAATAGATTAATTCATATTTCCATAATTGTGTCGTGCTCGAGGCATATTCATATTTATGTGTTTATTTTATTTAAGATCAGCAGCGTCGAAGACGATATTAAAAAATGCAGGAAAAAAATAAGGACGATTGAAAAATGCCTGAAACTGAACAGTCCAGACTCTGAGTACCAGTAAGCAACCATGTACTAGTACAGTGGTCTTCAAATGTCTAGCTATTAAAATTTAGTTTCCGGATTAACCCTAATACAAAAAATGTACATATTCATGATTGAATTTAATTTTGATCACAATGTTTTAAGATACACATTTTAAATTCACTGCTAAAGTACAAAAGTTGTAGCGAATTGCCTACAGTACAAACGTGTTCACAAAATTCATACCCCTGAAAACATCCCACGGAACCCAGTTTGAATACTGCTGTACTAGTGGAACAAACAGTATAAACAAAACTTTGAAATATATTAATTTGTTTGCATGCATGTTTATAGAGGGAAACTAAAACAAGAACTGTTCGATCTTAAGAAAACTTTGGAAAAGCAAGGTACCTCAACTAGATTATACAAATATTTCAATTAGCGTGAAGCAAGTAAAACTGATTTCTATGTTCGTTTTTTGTACATGTTATCATTTCAGATGAAAGCTTAATTTCCCTTCGACATGAAAACCGTCGTACAGGATCGACAGCTTTGTTCGTGTTGGTTCTTGCAGTTTTCCTGTTTTATTTTATTGTGATGCTGGTGGTGCAGTTATTTCTACCTTCAGCCGAACTTTGAAGGCTGATATTGCATTTAGAACATTAGTTGAAACGACACATTCCTCACCACGAGATATGGATTTTATTTGGTTGGGATAAGCTAAGAAAGGGGTCTGGGAAAACTTCAGGTCAAAAAGGATATTTTGTGAGAGGACAGATTATGTGCCTTTTTAAAGTCTTCCACCATATTTCAAAATCATTCCAATGGAAGATATTTTTATAGTGCAATCACTGCAATTATATATATAACAAGTCAAACAATAAAAAACTGCATGATATTCTTGCATATGACCATTTATTCATCAAATATAATAGGAATGTGTTGTTGTTTGTCTGTTGATTTTTAACGTTGGCCTATTTCTGCAACATGAGGGCTGAACAACATTTTGCCTTCGCGAGGGGGAATACCCTCTTGAGGGGTCTTTAACGTGCAATTTTTCGGAGAATTATGTTTTCCCATATACATTTCCCAACTTTCAAAAACTACATGAATTTGCATGCTAACAAATTTTATAAGCCAGCACAAGTCTAAAATATAATTGCTTTCGGAAATATGGAGCGCAATTTATTACGTATCTAATATTAAATTTCTCAAATCCCAGGCTACAATAATTAATAATTTGAGTGGTACAGAAAACGCAATACAGGTACAATCCCATTTTGCATTGAATTAGTACATAGTCAAAAAATTATAGTTAGTATATCTAACTTGTAGTCTTAAGTGCGATTGCTGGAAAGACGTCCACACTTAGTCGAATTCAGCTCACATACTCGGTTATTTCTGCAACATGAGGGCTAAACACCAATGCCAGAGAATGTGCCACCATCACCTTCCAGGGAATTTGTTCCTACAAGGGGCCTTTCACCCCCTCCTGAGAGGTCTTTAATGCGAAGAAAGGGGGAAACTACATGGGACCTTAGATTAAACTCATTCGAAAGAGTTGCTACTTAAGGAAATTTGCCCTCTTGGGATCAAGAGACAAGCACGTAACAAACTCGATTGCTGCTGACAAAAACAACACGCTCATATTTCATATCACCCTCTATGTTCGAACGGGTTTTATTCCAAAGAAGGAATGCACAACGAGCATATGCTATGAATTTTTGCAATTTACCATTCAAGTTCAATTGAATAAGAAATTGCAATTTTCCACAATAGGTAAGCACAATCAGAAATGCATTATTTTAATGTCATTCACATCGTAACCATGAATTAGAACTATTTAAACACATCTCTAATTGAAGGTAATCTTTACTTGATGTCGAGTAAAGTGAAAATTAATTTTACACAACGGGAGGCAGTTGGGCGTTATCATATAAAACGTGTTTTATCACGTGTCGAAATATCCTGTATTTGTTTGCAATATTAAGATAGTTATGAAGAATACAAATCCCATATATTTTGAGAGTCCAGTCTTTTACTGAAATCAAAAATTAGTTGGTCAGCAAGTAATCGCAGCCAAACTACCGATGCTACTTGAAAGGGACTTACTTTATTATTAATCCTTTCTCCTTTTGTTTCTATCGCGATCGTAATCGCGCGATCTTTCCATATCGGATGGGCGCTTACTGGCCTTCTTAGCTTCTGTCAAAAACTTGTCCAGACCGAAAGGATCATCTTCCTCTTGACGCTCAAACTGTACGGGACCATCTCGACGGGAGGTGCGATCAGTTCCAGAAAATTCCTTATCGGGTACAAATCTAATAAAGAATAGTTTAAAATGTACTTGGTGCAAAGAAGTATACCATATAGGAGGAATGTGCTAATGGCGAAACGGAAACGCATCCAACTATTCTGAGGAAGTATTTCTTTATCACAATACCTGTTGGTTTTGATCAATTTGTCCAAGTCTTCTCCGTAGATGTCTTTGTCAACATTACGAGATGGTCTGTAGATGTTTTGACTAACTGTCTGGTTAGTGCGCCAGGGTTTATCGTACACTGTGTAAGATTCATCGTCTCCAAAGCCGCTGTCCATTCCCTAAAGAAATATAGTGATACAAGTTTAATATCAAATTTTTTTGCCATTTTTCATTTTTTAAGAGTTGGCTTATTTAAGTCATTTTGAAGAGATCATGCCAACATATTTCGATTAACTATGAATTATTAGCATAAATATCCACTAATGGGTTTTGTACATGCAAGTTATTAATTAGACAAACCTTATTCTGATTAAACAAACGTTGGTCATATTGTGTCTCTCCGTTGTTTGTCCGGGCATTTGGTATACCAAGCGCAATCTGTTCGCTGATGTCTCTCTCTCTTTGCCGCTCCAGTTTGGATCTTTTGTCTGGTGCCGCCCTCTGTATGTTACGGTCTCGCTGTCTTTCCTTGTGACGTTCGTAACGTAACTGCTCACGTTCTTTCATATCGTCATCACGCTCTAAAGATCAAAAGTTTAAATTGTTAACTAATCTTCAAAATGAAAAATAAAACAGCTCATGTAAAACTAGTAAAAGGAAAATTGGTTAAAAAACTTGTACAGCAGAATCCAGTGAAAAAATACCCCCGCTTAAGAAGTTGCATTTTTCCAAAAAAAAGTCCAAAATTGATTGATTGTAAGTTTTCCGTTTGCACATTTTCCTGCTCATCAACCTCAATCACATGCTCCCCGCTTAATAAGTATTAGTGTCACAATCCATGTATCGATGTCTAATCTAACGATATAGCTATAAATCGCGATAAAATGCTCTACTGAATGTATAACTGAGGTAGTTTTGGAAAAATAAACAAATGTAAACAGCTGACCGTTCCCTCCTTGTGATCGAATGCCAGCTCTTTCCTCCCTAGCTTTCTGGGCCAACATGCGAAGATTTTCCTCCTTCCGCTCCTTCTCTTTTTTAGCCAGGGTTTTTTCCATTTGTGCTCTCATTTCTACAGCTTCACGAGCCTAAAAGAATTATTTTAAAAACGTTGGTTTTTTTTAAGAAAAAAAAGAAATTGAAAAAAAAGTATTAAGGATTTAACGCAAGTGGTACCTTTCGATCAGCAATGTAAAGCGCTTCGGCTAGCTTAGCAAAATTCTCGTTAATGTGGACTTGCTGTAGCCCTCGTCCATCGGCGGCGAGACGCTTGTCCAATGGAATGGTATAACCCTAAAATTGAGCATAGAACATAACTTTGAAAATATTCAGCATTTGTGAAAAACATTCAGATAGAAATATATCATGCGTAACTATGTTTGTCAACATGACACAACAGCGTTAAAGAGCTTCCAAATAAAACTATGTTAAAGAGAAGTTAGGATAATACATGCGCATGAATAGAAAATAAACTAACCTTTGCATTTTTCCAATTAGAAATGCAAGGGGGGATCTTCCATTCTTGTTGTTCTTTAACAGTCACCTATCAAGGACAAAACAAATTTAACTATGATCACTTTTACTGAAATATGAAACAATCATTACACATCATAAATAACTTCATGTGTACCTTTCTTGTCGGTGAATGCATGACCGGAGCTGGAGGTGAAGGTGGTCCACGAGGGATTTTCTTATTAATCCGAAACTTGGGTGGTTCCATCGGATCTCTTTGCACTTCTACCATTCGAATGACACGCTGCTTAGCTCCTGAATTGTAAGAGACACCTTGTTGCGAGGGCGTGTAACGAATATACTGTGCAGCACCAGGACGTTCAGCACACCTTACGGGCATGGCAGCTGAAATTTTTGACTGGGTCATTTTCTCCAAAGCCTGTCGTGTTCTTTCAGTGATCTAAGCACATTGATAAATGAAACCAAAAAATGTAAAGATATAACAGCTGACAAAAATTGGCCAAACACAACAAATAACTTCTACACGTTAGCAGTCAGCAAATTTGTATGCAAACGCCACCCAAAGCATGAAACAGATCCTTACTGAATAGTATGTTCATATAGCTAGTAATACACATACATCAGCTTTAAAAATATGCTTACATCCAATACATCTTCTTCAGCAGGTTTCTGCAAACTGCTTTCATCTTCGTTGGTTATTTCCGTAGGTAGTAGATCGGTAAACTTAGAATAGATTATCTGAAATAGCACAAGAGTCAGAAACTTAGAAAGCTATTGGCATAGGTAATCTTGACATTTCCAATAAATTGTTAACTTGCCTTCTCCTTTCCATGACCTTGACGGGCCAAAACATCATATTTGATTTTTCCTTGAGCATCCAATTGAATTGCCAACGCATTGGAAGTGCTTTGCTCTTTATGGCCCATATCTAGTGGAAATTGGGCAACGTGAATTTCAGGAAAGGCTCCTCCATCTCCATAATCCTGAAAGAAAACTTGTTAATTTTCCCGACAATTACAAAATAATGTATTTCAAGTAGACACCAATTAAGTCGTTACCGCAATTGTTCTTGGTACCCATCCTTTCCTATGTTCATAAGGCGGTGCAGTCTTAAATGACGGCACCAAAGATTGCTACAAAAACGAAGGTGAATTTTTCTTAAAACCGTATTTCGAATGTAATAGGAGGGCCACATTAAAACTTAAACATTTAATAATTACCTGCTGATTCGAAACATGGATGACGTCTTTTTCCTTGTCCAACACTGGTTGTGTAGGTGCTGGTAACAAGCTAAATTCAAGGATAATACAATGATATTTTAATCATACGTAAAAAGATACTTGCACGTCGTTGCTGCAAGCCACACGAGAGAGATTCAAATAATCTTTCTCGTGTACATAAAGCATGTTGGATATGACAATTCAAACCAAAATATAAACAACATGGCTAAAGGTTCACATTCACACATGGTGAGACTTATCATTATCTATACACCCGTATCTCACATGAATTATTCCCCCCGTTCCTGAACAGCACAAAATACTTAAAAACCACGAAATGGACATTTTTATACATGTTTATAAACAAATTCTTGATTGTTCTTAACAATATCGTAAATCTCCTCACCTGCTAAGCGACGCCATTTTTCACACACACTTCGTTCTGTGCGGATCGATCAAGTAGTAGCTTTGTTCTTGGGTCGGACTAGTCAGAAACGGCAAGAATAGGATAGATTGTAATGCTTTAAAAATAGTTTCTTTCTAGCAGATTTGATTTACCGAAAAGTCGGGAAGCCTTGGCTTTCCGTCATCTGCTCGAGAACATTTTCTTGGTTTTGTTTGTAGTCATGGGTTTATTAACAATATTAAAGAAAATGAAACAAAAAGAAAAGGAAGTTCGCTTGTTAATGCTGTATCCTTCGTCTTTCTATTGGAAAGTGTAGTGCTACTTCGACAGTCATTTTTTCTTAACTGAATATCCATATAGGGGTCTGGACAACGCTGGGAAAACCACAATCCTCAAGAAATTCAACGGAGAAGATATTCACACGATTTCACCTACGCTTGGATTTAACATAAAAACTTTAGAGCACAGAGGGTATGTATATTCAACACGCTTTTGCACCTGTCATGAGGGTGCATGTTAGTTAAGTCAAAATGCAGTGACAAGGTATGGGAACTGTATGAACATCGTTGTTCACAGGTCAATGGAATGGAGCTAGTTAAATGTTTCTATTTACATTGTATTATAATGCTGACATTACATAGTTTATGTGACATCAAAAATTAATTCCTCAAAATAAACATGAAGAATATAGTGGTTCGAACCCGGACAAAAACTCAACTATTTTCTACTCCATTTTCCATCCACCTTATGCTAGAAATCTGATAATGAACGACAACATTTTTTCTTTATAGTTTCAAATTAAACATTTGGGATGTTGGAGGACAGAAATCTTTAAGGTCTTATTGGAGAAATTATTTCGAAAGCACAGATGGTCTTATTTGGGTGGTGGACAGTGCCGATAAAAGAAGGTTGCAAGACTGCACACGGGAACTGCACAGTCTTCTAGAAGAAGAGGTAATGTAGAGCTAAGTAAATTTTAGGAACTTCTTTACATTTTCAAGGATCTCTCCGACAAGTCTGAACAACTTGTTAATCAAAGCCCAAACAAATATGCTAATAGTAACACATACTGTAATCTAGGCCGTGACTTTATGGAAATTCTTTTGATTTCTTTTGCAGAGGCTAGCTGGGGCAACGCTTCTCATATTTGCCAACAAGCAAGACATTGAAGGAGCGTCCACAGCTGAACAAATCAAAGAAGTAAATTACATGTTAATTCCTTTATAGACCACAGTAGGTGACTTATACTAGGTTGAATAGCCTGATTTCGTTCTATTGGTGTTGACGACACCCATGCCATTTATGGCTATAAAAGCATCAGTAAAAAGGATGTAAAAAATCAGGACTCGGTAGTTCCTAATTGCTCCAGTCATAAGCTGTTGCTACATTGGGAATGAAAATGTTTGAATTTTTCAAAAATGCCACCTAATGTGACCTACTAGCAAAGGCGCATCAGTCAGAAAGAGCAGTTCACAAACTTTGCTTATTTCTTTTTTTCCCCCCATATAAAGATAATGGAATTGGATGGCATTAAAACTCATCACTGGAGGATCGTCTGTTGCAGTGCAATGACGGGTGAAAACTTATTGCATGGCGTAGATTGGCTTCTCACTGACATTGCGGCCAGGATTTTCACGCTCGACTAATCTAAAATGATGTACACACTGAAGCAATTCACACACACGCAAAGTCGTTTTGTAAGAAATACATTATTAAATATGAGATGCAAATGATACAATGTGATGAATGCCACAGCATGCTTCTTGTTGACCTCTTAGCCTTAAACTGACATTAATTCCACAAAATAATGGATGATGCACCAAACAAGATATTCAGAAATAGCACTGACCAAAAATGATGAATAACGGATGTGCCTGAGGCACGAAAGGAAAGGGCACTGGCCAATTACAGATTTCCAGAGTCCTCAGAGTTGTTCAAATAAATAGTGCAAACCAGGAGCGCATTAATGCTCTTTGGGATGCATTTCAATAACTGCACTGCAGTTGGTCCATGTATCCAAAATAGTTTAGGTTATCGATTTAGTCAACATAATCCTGGAATATAAGTCTAACGTAGCCCGGATCTCCAGTTAGTGGCACAGCACAGAAAGGACAAGCGGCGTGAAAACCGTTGGTGCCGTGAGGAATGGGAACAGAAGCCCAGTATCTAAATGCAACATAATTTCATGAAATTAAGAAAACTGCCATGAAAGAAAATCACAGCTGCAGGACAAACAAATCCAAATAAATATTCGAAAACTTACTTCACGGTTTTTTCCGTAGCCATATGACCGCAGGGATTAAATCCGTAAGTGGGCGGTCCACTATCAACATAGAAGGCGGGTTCTATTCCCATACAAAGTTTGACGATAGGTCCAACCTTAATAAAAACATTAATGATTAATTTGATATCAATAAATATTGTATTTGAACTTTGCAGAACATTGTTTGTAAGGTTGCCACATGTGTCTGGGTCTAAAATATTGGTTGCAGGGATACAAGGGGGCCCCCACCCACAACTACTGTTTAATGCTATCGTTAATTAGAGCATAACATAGTCGAACATTATGCAACACATGAATTTGCTTAAAGAAGTCCAATACAAAATTGCACTCTTATACCTTGAGACACATTGGGCAGGTGCGTCCATCCGAATCTTTGGCCTGTCCCCATTCATGTAGCCCTTGAACGTGACCACAGATGAGGTAGACGTATGGTTGCTTATCAGTATTGGACAAAGTGCACTTCCTTGGAATGACTAATGTGTTCAGGCCAACTGGACATTGTGGTCGACCGGCGTTGAGTTCATCAATCTGCTTCTCTAAATGATGCTTAGTCTATGAAATAAAGTTTGACTTAGTTGTAAGAGCAATAAGGCTTGTTATACAAATTCGCAGTGTATTGTACAAGTTTTTAATATTTACAGGCGATTTTGCTAGACCCTCAGCCGATCTCCATAGCAGTGTGGCCCCACACAAATCGATCAAAGTTCCATCTAAGAGGGCATTCGTTTCTTCGGTAACCTATTCGAAACAGATGAAACTTGTTCAAGACAGCACTAAACAAACAAAAATCTGATAGTCAGCAAAGAATGCTCAGTACAAATGTAGAGTAAAATGAGTGTCCTGTAAATAACACGACGATGCAAAACTTTGTTAAAACCAAATTTTCAGAATTGAATCGATGTAAGGATTGGATAATAAAACGATGTTCGTTTTTGCTAATAATAAAATGAAAATGTGAAAGAATGGTTGGGCTCCTACCACATTTCCCTTCTGTGCAGCCGAACGCGACTCTCTAAGACTGTAAATCCCTCCTCCGACAGAGACCTCCCTCCAAACTCCAGGCGTGCACATGTCACCACAGAATGTGCCTTTGGGATGCATTATCAGGATTCCGTTGGTGGTCAAACCATCGATATCACATTCATTCTGCCATTTGGTGGCCTTTTCCTACACATATTGTAAAAACTTAATAAAGTATCACATCTCTTTCTACGTGTAAATACAATGTCGCAACAAAAGAAGAAAAATTACCCCAAGAAAAATATTGCACGAAGTGTCAAAACCGGCAGCATATACTCGAGCAACACATGGATTGTTCCGCTCGCACAGAATTCGGCATGCAAACCGTGATATGGTGCTCTGGGTTATCCTTGCCTCTCCTTTCTTATCTCCAGATACAGTGTCCATAACCACGAAATCAATGGGGGTTTCCGAAGAACGACCCACCTGATAATTAAGTACAACAAATGATCGTTGGAAACAGTTATAGCAGGAAAAATTAGCAGTTTCAAGACAAATGTAGTAAACTTTGTCACTTGAGGAAATTATATGTCCTTGATCGTTAATTATGATCTCAAATCACTCATTAACATTTTTTAATCAGTTCAAGCAAATTTGTTTTAGTGACAAGAGAACAACAGTTTTGAATATTTTCTTGCCAATTACCTGAAACATGTCTGTATCATCATCTTTAGCATATTCAACTATGATTGCCTGATTGCGTGATAGTGTGTAGGAAATTGAGTGCTGTCTACTGTCCAAGATAGCCTAAATCCAAAGTAACAATAAGTGAAAACAGTTTTGAGATTTTGGCAAAACTGCAATAACCTGTAATATTATAAAAGCATACTTGTGATGATTGCGGCGTTTTAACTGCATAATGCTTAGATCGTTTCACACCATTTGGATAGGGTCTCCGATATAGCATAAATTTACTGCGTCTTCTACCCTTTTCACCATGGGGCAAAAAGCCATTATAACTGAAAGGTAAATGAACTGATGTTATTTTAATTTTGTTATGCATTTTACACTAACTGTTGTGGAATAAATGATCTGAAACTTCTTTAAAATATTTCAAGTTATATATTCAATAATATATCATATATGGGAAGTAATAATATAAGAAAAAAAAAAACAGAGGCAATATTCAGAGTACAAATGATGCCATATTAGGAAAGAGGAGTGTTGATTCTATTTGTCTTGGTCAGTTTCAGGTTATAATTATTGAACACTTTTTTTCAGAATTCCAAAAAAAAAGCACTAAAAACTGGCCCAAAGTATCCACATTTTACGGTATTAAAATAAGAAAACGAACACTGTTAAGTAATGTTCCAATGAAAGACCGGTCAAGATACCAAACAACAATAAACGAATTTTCAACAAAATGTTTACAAGTTCAAAACGAAACCAAACTTATTTTATTACAAAATTTTCTGACGGATGTTTTCTAGTAGTCATTTCCTAGAAAACCACGTACAAAGTTTCGAAATTCAACTTCCCCTGATTCTCATCGGGCTTCTAATATATAACAGTTTAGAAAAACGTAAAACGGAAATGTTAAGAGAGATTGTGTTGTTTAATTACATCTTAAATTGGACCAACTACTATCAATTCAACCACTATCATATTTTTTTCTTTAGTGGGGGCATTTATCTAGTTGATTTAGAAACTTGAGCTGATATTTAAATGACAATCGTGGTTATGGATTGCAAATGTTCAAAAGAAACCTCCATTCACAGTGACATTTACTCTGAAACTAAATGAACTTCACAACAAATGCCAACGTGATTGGTACCACTGACTTGGTGACAATTAAGCAATAAAAACGTGAAATTTTTTACCCGAGAATGATTAGTTCGCCATATTTAACAGCACCTGAAGGAGCTGATTTTACTGGCAGTTGTTGACTGGGCTGAGAACATGTCTCCACCTTTGATACTGGTATTGGCGAAGGGGCAACATCAACAGTGACTGAAGACGGAGCAGGGACCTCCACGTCACCGGACCTATATAAAAAAAGTAGTCTTAGCAAAAACTTTTAGTAAATTTTCTTCGAAATTTATTTAAGTCAATTACTTGATGAATTCTTTATTTTTTAAATGATAAATTACTAACGATCGATAAATAATGGAAAAAAACTAAGAACACGAATAATTTCATCCACTTCACCTGACAGTAAATATGTTTGCATCATAGAAATGCCCTTCAAAACGAAAAAAAAGTATATGTGTAAAGAATTTTTTCGTTGAGAGAAAAACGAATTGTGATGGAGCAAATATGTATATCATGGCAGACATTCACAATTTTCTTACAACAGTACTCTGATGTTAACACCTCCACAAGCATGTTTTTTTAAGCATGTGTAATTGCAAAGCAATTTCAACCAGCTTAACTGCTCATTACACTGACGAGCCTTGTATTTATTGAAATACTAAACATCTAACTTACTAAGTAGGTCTAGGCTGTGAAGGGTTAATTTTAATTTTCAAGGTTCAGCTAGGCATTTTTGAGATCTCCCGCAGAACTTCAAATATTGCAATGCTAGTTCCGTGCTCTTGCAGTCAGGAGTAAAAATTTCGCCAAGGCTAGTTACAATTTTATGATAAGCTAATCAATGTCACTTAAATATCAAAGAATATGCAAAAAAATACAGTTTTACTAAAATTATCTCATATACTTGCAGTGGTTAGAATATTAATTAGGTGGGGAAGAAACACGTGCAAACCATTAATAATATTAAATATATATATATATGGAATGTTTCGTTTAGTATTTTAATAGCGATGCCCCGCTTAAATAAATAAAACCACTATTTGTTGACAGTTCGAAATTTGGTAGTTCTGAAATTTCTTTGACAAACTCCCTGAAATTTTGAGATAATACACTTGCCATTTCAAAGCTAGTTCACTATAATGATCAACCGAAGTGGTGATAAATTTCCCGCAAAACAATACCTAACACCACATTTCTGATCGCCGCGTGAGCATTTTTGTAGAGCGTTTGAAAAACATAAACCGGTGTTTAATTCCAAGGTGTTAAAAATTAGAGTAGATTTCCCGATTTTCAAAGCTACTAGTACGACTCTCTGAAGTTTCCGTTAGACTGAAAAAACTTGACCAAAGCGAACGTTTGGCTGCAATAGCAGGGACTTTGAGCAATGGAGTAATTTTGACTGTCCTTTATACGCAATTCCACAGAACAAGCAAATAACCTTATCGGTGATAACGCAAGTATTCTATAAGTGCTCTGTGATAAAAATAACTGATCGGTAAAGAAGATTAAAATTGCAGGGGTATTATGTATTTTGAGCACTGCCTTGATGCAAAGCAGAAGCCAGATGAAAAGAACATTCATTACAAGCTAGTCTATTTGCGTTATAGACGTCAAAATAATTGTTGATAAAACGTTCTGGACATGTTTATATATCTTAGTGAATTTGGGAGTGGGGGCTGGTTGATACTTAGGAGACACAAAGTTCAATGCCCATGGGGCAGCTAATTATCCTAACTGTGGTTTCCTGAATGGCCCAGAATAAATACATTCAAGATAATTTAATTAAGACTGATGAAGTAATTAATGCAAATGCACATTAGAAGTTTTACTGAGAGCTAAAAAACGGCATAATCAAAAATTACGAAACAAAAAACCAACTTTTGTCTAAAAACTGCAAAACTTTTCATAAACTTTAAAAACGTTATTTCTAAGTTGGTGAAAAAAAATCGCCGTTTACTACTGTGTTTTCTGTAAGGGCGTACATGCATTTGTGTCACTAAAACCAAATAGTAACCAACAATCGTATCTATTATTAGATACTACGCAGTTGGGGGGTAGAAATTAGACTTTAGTGACGTCAGATGGAAAAATGAACGACCAGAGTATAGGCCTAAGTAAAAGTTGGGTAAAAAAGTGAGGTTTTTAGGTAAACAAAAGGCGGATTCCTGCTATATCCGAGTGGCAACAGCTGACGGCCTTCGAGCCTCCAACTTTTCATTTCTAGGCCTTACGACGCAGAAAGGGAGCAGGTGCTATTAAAAAAACGTATTTGTTCGTTCACTTACAATTTATTGGAATCTGGCATTTCAGTCGCTAGCCATGGAAGTGAAGCGGATATCTTCGAACAGCATTATTCAGCGCAACATTGAGGCAGCAGAAATGCAAATCAATGACGACGACCAAATGTTTTTGTTTCCACCCCCCGAGGCCTAATTTGAGCGCTTAGCTTGGGACAGGGTGTCGCCGCTCTGCCCTTCGACCTCGTTTGCCACGGAAACGAAAACCTCTCGAAAATTGTCCACGCCAACGCTTTATCCTTCACCCGTCCTAAAGCTTCGATGAAAGGTGCTCAATAATTACTAATTAGAAGAAATGAGAATGTGGCTCTGTCGCGGTTTATCTTCTCAAAATCCCAAAGATGGCCGATACAGCGCGTGACCAGCGCCGTCTATTGTCGTTTTATGCAAGCGCTCTTTCGGGGTCGATGACCGCCAAAACCAAGAAGTTTTTTTTTTCTAATTAAAAGAAACGATGATAATTTATAATAAATATAGAAACAAGATACAACTTTAATGTAGATTTATCAATATTTTTTAGAACTTAATTTGAAACCCAAGATATGTACATGCAGTATGACTGTATGGCAATGAAACTGCTGAGAACAGCAGGACCCAGCCCTTTCAGTTTTTATGAATTAAAAATTTGACCTCACGCAGATGTATCCAAGAAATATTACCTCTCAGCGAAGGCGACCCCCCAGGATAGTAGTCTTGAGGACCACATTCTGAGAAGCACGGTTTCGTTTCAGCAGATGACAAAAATGAAGAGGCCCAACTGCAGTTTGCCAAGCCCATGGCAGCATGCAATTACATTTTCTTTTGACTCAATTGATGACAGGAAAGTATTCAAATAATATGTAGATAGTTGTTAACAAATATGGGATGTATTTGTAAACATGCAATGGACATGCTCGTTGCTGTATACATCGGCACCAAATTTTTGAAGAAAAGCAATCACAATTTTTATTTCATTGATGAGACAAAATTTAAAATTTTGCTAATAACACAAAGTAAAAAAATGAGTATTTTTGCAGTACATTTTAAATTGATCATATGGCATAAACAGTGTCAACAAAATTCGTTATGCAATTTTCTTTTTCTTTTCAAAATAGCTTCATTATATAGCTCGTGACTAATTAACAGAATACTTCAAACAGATTCCAAGGAAATGCTTAACAATGGAATAAAGATCAGCAGTTTAGTTTTATACTTGCATTGACTTTAGCCTATTTTGAAAACCACTTTCTAATGGTACACATATTTTCTCCATTAGCTGGCACGGACGCCTAATTTTTCAAGCACCCTCATTCCTTTTTCTTGATATTCTTCCCTGGACATCCAAAAAGTTTCTTTGTCTTTCATTACATCTGCCAAAACGGCGCCTCCAATAAACACCATATCCTTTCGCCGTGGAGGATCTTCGATTCTGATTTTGAATTTCTGCAACAAACCAGTAGAATGCAAGTTATTTTCAAAACTCATCAAAATACTGGCCAATAAATTGATTGAAAAAACGTGTCTTTGCAAAAGAACATGCAATTGACCTCATATTTTAACCAATCATAAATAAGCATTTATAATCAAAGATGCACACCGCTAATTTCTCGGTGTCCCCTCGCAACACTCTTTCTAGAAACAGCTGTTTGATCTCTCTTTCCAATCGGCTAGGCAACCCGGGATACATGGTGGAGCCGCCGGATAACACAATGTGCTTGTATAATTCTGGTCTTATATCAATATCTGCACTCTGAATTGTATTGAATACGAGTTCAGCTAGTCCTTGCCCTTCAACGTTGATCAAATGAGGCTGAAATAAAGATTCTGGTGCCTCGAATCTTTCACGATCTAACCTGATAACGCGACCATCGGGCAACTGAAAAAAGAACACATATATATATAAGCTGTGCAAGTTAATATATATATACAGTCGATTCCGCTTTATCTGGACACCGGTTAATCTGGGCAGCCATTTATTAGGGCCAAATTG
>JAUJYV010000535.1:0-37346 GCA_033995625.1 Ophyiulus pilosus | reverse complement strand
TACGTGTATATATTTTTCTTCTTGCAAATTCATGTTAGCTTGCACTCGTGAATACATGTATACATGTATACATGTATAAATGCCCGAGTGAAATGGAACAAACAAGCGGAAATAATGTCCTCGCCAAGAAATAGTTTGCAGGAAGGCATTCTAGTTTATATTTATTTTGCCATTACGGGTGACCCTGTATGGTATCCACGCATTTCCGATCATAATAAATGTCACCATTTTCCAACTGTCATCTTCTAAAATGCCCATTTCCAGTCAAGAACGTTGCCCTCGGTATATCTAAAACGCAATACTTTTCTAGCACAAAGAAATGATCATTTTTTTAAAAAGTCAAACAACAATCCAACAGGGTTACTAGTTAGACAGTAAGCAGGTCAACACTAGTTTTTATACAAAATATAAGGTTAGATCATTGCCGTATAGTAGGACAACAACCAGCTTGGACTAATTATATATGGAAAATTCCATATATGGGGAATCTCCTTTTCTACGATCATCTCTCATGTATAATTGAATTACATCCGACCACTTGATAATGAAAATCATATCACAAATTAGGCATTTATGGCAATTAATATACATCCTATCCATACATGCAAATGCATGTCCATATATTGCACAACCACGTATATGTCCACATCTACATTGGTATATTCAAGAAACACTGAATGTGTTAAACTTTGAAAAATAATTAAAGTCCACAATTTTATCTCTACGTATGGCCATATTGTATCATATATGGACATACTGTATATATGGGAAATTATATGGCCCTATACAATTCTTTCACCAGGAAACCAATTAAAATTACGATATACCGTTCTCGTACTTTACAAATCCATTTTCACGAAAATTTTATCAGTTAAAAGTTGTAGTCACAGAATAAATTTAACCAAGATATTCTGGCGAAATTATGATTGCAAAACGCAAATTGTAAGATAACATCTTGACAGCAGGTGGGTCAAATATATGTCAATGTCCTGACATCGCGACAACTTAACCACACAAATTCGCGTGATAAAGAAATCACCAGAGATTTCTTATACAATAAATTGTCTTTCTAAATGTCATCATGGTTGTAATTGGCATTTCAGTCGCATCATATATTACAGACGTGCTTCTATGTTTTAATCATATTTCCACATAAATATCAAGAAAAATAAGAACGCTACTGCTAATGGTTTATACAGGTTTAGTGAAACTTGTATAAAAATTGAAAAACTTCTGAACAAATTCAAGATGAATTATATGATATTAATTTATAATGGGAAATGTATAGTGACAAGTTATGCAAACATCGTATGATTGCAGTAAATCTCAAAAAAACAAAGCATTTAATTAAAAATAATACAGACAAACGTTGCTTTAATCGCTTTAGAGGGAGAATTTTACGAAAGCAAACAACGTTTATTTTAATCATTTTTTAATCAAATGCTTTGTTTACTCAATTTTTATCTTTTGTCCCTCACTCTACCCTGAATAACGAGCAATGTAAAAAAGCACAATTTCCAATTTAAAGGAGATGTCACATGGAAGACGTTTTGAATTTCCAAATATAGATTTTGGCATACGTCATTTTATATATGAATAATTTCCATTACAGCACATGTGTTGGTTTTCAACTGGACTACCATAGCTAGATTTTTTTAAAAATATGACCATTACATACGACCTATATGTTTTATCACATGCTTTTGTAACTTATTTCATGCAATTTTTTATCCGGCATTATAAATGTGAGATAACAAGCAGGCCCCTCATAGAGATTGTGTTTAGGAACAGCAATGCATCATTATTATAGACAGGTCGATTATTTCCGCACTGTTGCTACATATAAATGCGTGTACATGTATGTAAAAACTAAATTCACGGCTGAAGTACAAAAAATAAAATAAATATTCATGCATGTCAATGTTGAGCTTAGGCTCGAACATAACGAGAGTCTTTAATTTTTGAAAAAACTGGGTAAAAATGTGAAGGATAGATCCATTAAATGCAGAAATATATAGGATTTGATCAACTGCAAGCATGAAATAAAAATCAATGCTTTTTTCTTATTTACTGTAAACACACTAACTTGAAACCGAAAAATCGCAACTTGAATTCTTCAACAACAACAAAATACTCTTCGTAAACATTGACAATGCATTTCAATGAAAGATGGAATAGGAAACTGAAATTTTTAAAAGCCTTGTTATTATTTAGCATGTCTGGTATCTGATATCATTATGAAATTCGCACGCTAAATGTTTGCAAATAAACCTGACAGTTTTTGAGATAACAAATTTAGATTAAGACATGAGCGACAGACACGAGGAAACGCTTGACGTGTTTATCAGTTTTAGTGGGAAACCTGGTACTCGAATACACAACTGTTATATATAAATTAATTAAGTAATTATAATTAAGCCTCGAAGCTTTCGCATGCATTTTGTTTTCTACAAGTCCGTGACACTTTTGTTATTTCACATTTAAAATTAACGAATGGACTAACTATAAATAAACAATAAATCTAGTTTATCTCCGTTATAATATTAGGGCTAATTAAACTAATTAAAACAAAGGGGAGGACAGTCAAGCTTATTAAATATTTAAACCCTAATTAAGCTGAACAAAATAGGCAGTTTTCGCATGCCAACGTTTTTATACCTACCTTAACTTAATTTTGAATTTGAACTACCCAACAGTGGCGGCTCGCGTATAGGCACTGTGGAACTGCAGCACCCCCTATTTCCATTTCATATTACCGATAAAATTTAATATGACTCCGTTTTTCTTTAATTATTTCTTTAAACTTGTACTATATATAACTAGTAGCCATCCCCCACTGGGACCAAAATCTTTGTAGGAAACTGTGCGTTTCACAGTTCCAGTGGCGTGGAACTTGACTGTTGTGCGCATGCGCACATAGGAAGCTGCACTCTAGGCTGCAAGGGAGAGAGAGCACTGTCAATCCCGCAGTGCCGACCGTTTGACAGCACCCCCACTAAATTTAGCTACGAGTCGCAATTGCTACCCAATGAACTAATTGAACGTAATACGTGCACATGAGTGGTGCTTCCCTTCCCGCCATTAAAGTTAAATACGTGTGGCATGCTAAAACTGTCTGTTATGTTCAAATGTTGGACAAAATCGTATACATATATGAAATATAAGGCCATATAAGGTGTTTTATGTTTGTGTATGGAGAATAGTGTGGACCCAACCATTAAAACGCCGCAATCTGTATATACAGAAATGATAAGTAGCCTACATATTTAAATACGGACATATCGTAAAGTGAACACATACATGTATGGAGATATAGGGGCATACCGTATACTTGAATGTAGGGTCATACATATGAACAAGCATGCAATTTATGGGTGTACAATTGTATAGTGCAAATCTCAAAGCCTAACCAAAACTTTGCATTACTAGATCATTTCCAGCAGCAAATTGTTTATTTACAGCTCTCTTAGGATTCGTTTAAGATGGCAGTTTATAAGGCATTAACATAGAAATAAACACCTTTGGGTTTCAACAAGTTCAACCTTTTCAGATATCATGCAGAAAATACGCTCAACAGCATTTAGAGAATGGTTAGAAAGCGCTATTACTAATGCTTGAGAAAACGCTTCAAGAAAATGTTTAAATTTACATCTTTCAGAAACACCTAATATAACAACTGTACGTGTCTTGCTTATTTTCGTGCTAAATTTAATTATCCCAAAAGACTTCACGGTGCGCACTGCTTATAATCATCAATAGCGTTAAATTACAATGTATAGAAACAGTTCTGGCATACTGTCATATCTGAATACATCAGAAAACAAATTAATATGTAGCGGTATGTATGTTTATACATATACTTAATTACAAGAACTTTGTTCACAGTTGAATTTCAATGAAAGCAAATATTCCGAGCAAATTGAACTTCAAACATTCAGGCATATCAAAGAGATCTGATGTAAATCTCAACAGATGTAAAATAATTAATGGCGTGCTTCCTTTAGTCAGAACTTTGATAAGGGAATGAAAATTGATTGGTCTAGCGAAATTTCCTAATGCAAGTGACTTGTGTTGACAAATGTGTCTTATCCACACTATGAGAAATATTGCTTAATTTCTGCTTATAGGAAGGCATAAAAATACATTAAAATCAATTTAATGGTTCACTGTACAGGGTGGTCACAAAGTCTTTGCAACAACTTTATTACAAAAAAAGTACTAAAGTCAAAAGTTTTATGGTGTGTGGTCAGATGTGCGCCCTTAGGGTCCATTCAAAAAGAGCGTCCCCAAGCTTCCTTCAAAATTGACCCCCCACCCCCGTCCTCAATTTTGTTTTATTTAAAAAGTAGGTTGTCCAGAACATTTGTTGGAATATACAAAGGCCAATCGTATAAATTTCTATGCACCCTTCTCGCTGTCAATTCCACGACATTTTTCCGTAGGGATCATGGTGGCCAGGGTGTCAGACAAGTGTCTTTGTAATAAACTTTTGTATGTTGGAAAGACTATGACCATCTCCTGTATGAAGATTTCAAGTGCAATTTTAGGCTGTCCAAATACACCCAATGGTGGTAATCACGGTTACATTATCACCCATATCTAAACATTCAGTATTATCTGTTGCGACAAATACTGCATGAAATTACCCAAAACATGAATTATAATTTGCTATTATCCTATTTTTTGCAGGAAACAGCAACTTGCCTGAAACTCAAGGGCCAGTTTTTCTAAGTGAGCCACCATCAAGGATTGACTTCTCCAATTCTACGGGAACAAAGATAGAGTGCGCTGTTAAAGGAAATCCAAAACCTAAAATCCAATGGGTCAGGAGGGATGGTACAGCAGTGAGTGACGTTGAAGGATTAAGAGCAATGAAACCTGATGGATCCATGCACCTTTTGCCATTTCGTGCGGAGGAATATAGACAGGATATTCATGCAGTTGTTTATCGTTGCATAGCTTCAAATGCAGCTGGTATTATTATCAGCAAAGAAGTAAATGTTAGAGGAGGTAAGATAATCATTGATTACATAGCTACATAACAAGTAATGCATAATTAAGTTTGCATGTTCATTTCTCAATTACTGTATACATGCTTCGTTTATTTGCGAAAGTTCAAACGTGCTGAAAGAGGTATTTCTTATATGAAGCAAGTTTCTTAGGCTGGATATGTGATGTCTTGTACTTCAACATGGTACAGCGACACTATTAATTACCAGGCTAAAGAAAGTAATAAAGTTATAGAAATCCTAAATTAAGAATTTCAGTTATACAGTAGAACCTGTCTAAATGCATCCTGTGTAAATGAATAACCTCTCTAAAAGAATTGAATGTGCCGGTCCCGACTTGGGGATATATATAAACCTGTCTAAAAGCATATTTTTCACTGGTCCCAAGATTGTGCTCTTAGACAGGATCTGTATACACCCTAATTTATTGCAATCTATGGATAACAAACCATTGCAAATTAGCTCAACTGAATAGTTTTATTGTGGACGCTTGTATAGATTATTAATCACATTTATAGCATAAAATGTAAATTTTAAAGTGTATTTTGTTAGAAGTTTTCATTTAATCGATTTTAAATTATTATTTATAAAATGCAAATGCAACATACCTTACAGAGATTATCTCTTGCAATCGCAGTGTAGCAGAAAAAAATGCACTTAAATTTAATTACTTCGGGTAGTTGTAAAAATATCCATGCACCTCCTGGGAATCGTTAAGGCAATAATAAATGAAAATTTAAAAGAATACAACATACTACAGCAGCAATACCATAGTAATGGCGTACTGTGTTTAAATAATAAAAACTAAAATTGCTAAAGATAATTTTCAACATGCTCAATTTAGATGAAAATGAAAAATGAAATTAACAAAATCGACTTTTTTCATTGGATAATTTTGGATGGTTTTGTGCAAATTATCGACAATGTTAAAGATTCAAATCTTGTTTTTAGTATCATATAGTAAGTGATAGTTTCTTTTCATTTTGCTCACTTGTATTTTTCGAATCGTGAAATTAAAGGGAAAATCACAAGTTAGGGGCCATTCAAAAAAAGGACGTCCTCAAGAGGAAGGTAGAGGAATGGGGAAGCCATTAAGGCCGTCCACTAATGATGTAGTTTTTGGCTTTTCTGTTTAATTAAGTTTTAAAGACCAGTGAAAAAGAAGGGACACCATAAGGTTTTGTGTTAAACACCAATTTTGTGCTGGAGTTTCCATTCGAGGTCAGGAAATTTCCGTTAAACAGAAAAATCTGGGAAAATGAAGGAATTTCGTTGACGTCCTTTTGAAAGTCCCCTTACATTAACTATGTACAAGCTAAATATTAATTAAATATTCATATGCTGGCTTTTATTAGTACTCAAGTAGGGAGAATATTTGCGATTTTAATACAGTATCTCGCATACTGTACATTTATAGATGAACAAAACATCCCTATATAAGACAAGTTTATACAATTTTCCAGTTTATGGTTCATTCACAATTTGGGAAATGTTTTTAATTGCATTATACAAACTAAATATTACTCCTTAACCATACATTAACCAAATTTATAATGCTAATTTTATTTTGCCTAGAATAAAACTAGACTAATAACCTACACAAACAAACATTTCATAGTTTTCGAGCAAATCTCATACTGGCATGAGGCCATATAATTGTAACGCCCTAATGAATTTGCTACTAATAAAGTCAGATAAATCCTTTATGTGGGTCGATATCATAATGACCATTAAAAACCTTTAATTGCCGGCCATGTATATTTAATAGGAATGAATGATTAATTTTATAAATTGCAATTTGAATGGACTATTGGCTCTACGATAATGCGTCACTAAATTTGTTAGAAGCGAGTAATAAGCAGTAATTTGCGTCAATAAGTGAGGCCCAATATAACGTGTTTAATAACAGCATATATTATAACGCCCATCTTAGGAATATGGCAGATCAATGTTAATTGAACATTAATTTGTTATAATGCACTGAACGCACTATTTTGAAAATACAATTTCTTAAAAGGCTTTTTTGCAAAATTACGTCGTGAACATAAATTATAAATTAATAAAATTCGAATTTATGACCGATTATTGGTGAAATAGTAAATCTAAATAGAATCCAGGTGAATCGGAACTGAAATCAAAATTAATTCACATTAAATACGAATACGTTTTTTTAAACTATTTAATTCATGATGGCATTATGTTTTAAAATCCGTGTATATATAAGAATATTATGAAATACGTTTTGAATTACATGCCTTACTATAGCTTCATGTAATTTTTCATGCAACCCAATCATCATATAGTATCAGCATGCTTGAATTATAGATAAAATATTTTTAACATATTATACAGGCATGTTTGTACATTATTTTTGTTAATTTTTTATTTCTTTTTGTATGCATATAAGTCTTAAATGATGCATTTCATAAGTTGATCCGTTATATTCTTGACTGTTTAAATAGCAATAGTAGTTGCCAATTATTCGACCCAATGTAGCTGAAAATGTTTGGTCTAATTTGAACTGGTAGAACAGTTCAAATTATTCAGCTACATTGGGTCGAATAATTCCTATAGCTGAATCCATTCATTTGAAATTTAAATAATTAAAGAACGACAGACGTAATTATCAATTGACATCTTTTAAAATCTTCCATTAACACTACATGAATTCCTATAAAAATAAACTATTGTTGGTCATTTTATTTTTGTTTAGTTGGAAAGGATGTGCGACCGACGCATACAACGCGTTTCAAATGAGAATCGATTATTTGTAATCAATAATTAAAGTTCCCCACAACGATGATGGCGAACACACTACGATCCTACTTGGGGCACAATGAATTAACCTCTAGGAAGCAATAGCTTTTAAATTTGTCGCAAGGAATGGACGCAACCCTCTATAAATAACATCACAGTTATATATTTTTCCGATTAGAACCATCAACTAAAAGCAAATTGGCAAAAGATTAATTGCCAGAACTTAATTAATGCTGCTGCAAAGAGCGAGATTCACAACCTTTTCTGGCTGGACCACTACTTTTATTTAGCGTAAAATCAATTAAGACATTTGTTAATTTTACAATGAGTTCACGAGTTCTTTAAGCTCACAATGAGTATATCGATCCATCAAGCAATATAATGCAATGGAGAAATGTTCAACACTCTCCTACTGGGATTTTACATAGAAACATTAGCGCCACAGCAACTGCAAATGGGAACGTGATATATATTCAC
This sequence comes from Ophyiulus pilosus, assembly GCA_033995625.1. Classification (NCBI taxonomy): domain Eukaryota; kingdom Metazoa; phylum Arthropoda; class Diplopoda; order Julida; family Julidae; genus Ophyiulus; species Ophyiulus pilosus. The sequence goes on along the minus strand of JAUJYV010000535.1, from coordinate 29,103 downwards.
GTTAGTTTCCTAGCTATCTGCTTTACATAATTATACTTTTGATGCAATCGATATTTACGAGTTTCACGAAAAAGGATCATAATCGCAGGAGCTAATTAAGAAGAAGAAAAAAAAATCGAAAAATATAAATCTTTTTTTCAAGAAATCCATGGATAGAGTCTTTCTAGATTTTCAACCTCAACTCTTAATGCGATGAGTCCTTGTTATTGATTTTATTTGATTTACATACGAAATATGTGAAATTACCCGAAGGTGTTAACGAAGTATGCGATCTTGTTCATCTGCATGAAGCTGATATTATTGTATTAACGAAAATAGTGAAATCACACTATATCATGCATTCGTGTTTCATAAAGCGCTTTTCAAATATTTACAAAAAACTAAAATAAATGAATACGAACACAAACGTATACATTTCTTATAAAATGTTTGTTCTGCAATAAGGCTAAAGAATACCTAATGTATCGTATCATATTGTCAGCTTCATATCATATTTTACTGTTTGTTTAATCTTTATTGTTCTATTACTTTTGTTATAAAGAAAGGTATATATTACTATCGAAGACAGAAACACCAAAATGGCCTTACAAGGGTTAAAACACATTGGAATTTTGGTATTTCATTTTCATTAAGTACGGTGTCTTATTAAGAAATTTTACTTTTACAGTTTCTTTAAATGACCCAAAACCATTTAAACACTTAAATGCTGGCAAGCTGAACAAATATCAATATTTCAAAATTTAAAGAAAACAATACTTGGAAACAGGTCATATTGTACGTATGACAATATGAACATATTGGAGAACTGCACACAAGGCTAGTCTGACCATTGACATTACAAGAGTACACTTTTGCATTTGTTATTATTAAATGTAGCTTTGGGACTAGAAACATCTGTTGTTATATTTGAAGACTAAGATTGCAACTAATCAAAAGACAAGATTGATGGCGTTGCAATGGGAATTATATGTTCGCACATGAAACGTCTAACAATTAATATGTGCCTAAGCGTATTATACTGCTGCATATGCGCACAATTGTCAGGTACATCGATATTGATTATATCCATTTATTACAGGCCTTGATAATAACTCGAAATGACCACCCACGTTCTTGATTAGGAAACTACATGGTACACATGACTCAATGACCTAAACCAATTCATCACATATGCTGACCTATAAATTAATTGTCCATTTATGTCAGGCAACCTATGTTATCCATAAAATGGATGACACATTGATTAAATCCTGTTAACAGACGTCTGACAATGTAGCTATCAGATTCTTGGAATAACAAATCACTTCTTAAATTAAATGATGAATTATTTTAGTAAACTTCAATGTTTAATTTTGTGTGTATACTATTACCATACTGCTAGGAATGTTTCAGAAGAGAATAAACAAATACTTAATACAGTAAAGTAGAACCCGCTTAATTGCACAGCGGCATGTGTAATTAACCGGTTTATGCAATTACCCGGTCACAATTCGATACAAAAGTTGCACATTGGGCTTGCAAAATATGTGAATTTATCCGGTTTGTGCAATTAAGCGGGGTCGGCTGTAATATTACTATATATGGTAATATTAAAAATTAAACTTATATGAGCATAATTGTAAATGGATATGTACAGCGATATGGGGACCTATACTCGGATGTAGAGTTGTTCAGTAGGAAAACCGAATATATGTCCATATATGGCATTTCCTTAGACCTATATGTAACGTCTATAAATTTTCACCCAAACAACTGTTTGCATCAATAATCATATAGGTCATAGCTATACATTATACCACATTATGGATTTTTAATAACTATCAAGTATTTATAAAATTTATAGGATTATGGATTGCATCAACCAATAGGGAATAGGTACATTTAGTCTAGATCAGTCGTAAAAACAAAGATAGTGCGCTTTTATAGAATTAATGCGTGACAAATTACTCTAAATCATAATTTTTATATAATGAACAGTAAGCTTTCCGGTATTAATCAGGGCAATCTTGCTTTTTTCGCATGTAAAATTTAATAAACATAGCACGAAATGCGATATATTTTTTTTAAAAATATGATGCCTACACACGCAAAGGAATTTTAATATGAAAAAAGGGTTGCTAAAATAACTTACATGTGTAATCCCAGTGAGGTTTTTATTACAAAAATGGCACGTCCTTAATTCACACCACATAAGCAATTAGTCCAATCCAGTAAGTATGCGTTGTCAACGATTCGACACAATAGATGCTCCTGTCCGTATTGTTAATTAAAATCTGTTGTCTAAACTTTCGCCCAGTTGCACATTCATCGATGACTGAATCCACACACTAATTAAAACGTGTCATGGTATAATTAGCATAAATAATGTACGCCTGTTTAACTTGTTTCAGTTAAGATCTAAAGTCGAATGACTCATTGAATGCTAATAATGTTAATCTGACTGTCACGTATGCGTGTATTTGCATATTTTCATTTGGTTTCAAGGAAAATTTAATTATGCTCATTACAGACCTTCACTTTCACTTCCCAAATCAAATTTGCAATGTCCAACGTTCATTTTGTTAAACCATGTTAGCGGCACGATTTTGTATCTAAAAATTGTACTGATTGTTTGATGAACATTTGTAAGATATAAATATGTACATATGAATTTAAAAAATTACATCTAAATATAAATGCAGTTGGTGTCTAGTAAATTATACATATTATGCAAATTATACAAATTAAACATATTTAAAATATTCCAAGACTCATTTCTTACATTCTCAAGGAGCCATCGCACAACTAATTACAAATAATTACCATAATTTGTTAGAGAATTTTTTATATTAGGAATTTGTTGCATTATATACAGTAAAACTTTTCAAAGTAACAGAAATTTCTAGAAAATGCTAGAATAAATTAGTATTTTAGCATAAATTTCTACGTGATAAAATTCAAGCAATTTTCCGAGATTTTCAAGATTATTGGGCACTCTGCAAGGGATCAAATTTACACACTGGAATGAACCTCGTGGCACACTTTCCCTTAGGGCAAAAATTGTTAATAAACTATCAATAAACTGCTAAAACCTGAGGTGTTTTTTTTTTGTGTGGTCGCAAACTGGTAACCACTAGTCATTTTTTTAAAAAAACTGATCACATTTAAATGGATACAAACTGGTCGAAATCTCATCAACTTCGTCACAATTCATCACAAACTTCATTTTTAATCAAATACGATCACTTTATTACCAGAGTGTGAGGAATATTACAAACTGATCAAAAACTACACAATTAAAAAAATACCGTAAATCTCGAATATTAGACAGTTTGAGCTTGAGAAGGTCTTTATGCTTACCTTAACTTTAATGGCGGAAAGGAAAGAACCACGCATGAGCACCCATTACGTTCAATTAGTTCATTGGGTATTTAATTCGTGGCTCCCTCCTTCCCGCCATTAAACTTAAGCTATGTACATAAGTATAAAGACGTTGACATGCTCAAACTGTCTATTGTTTCAAAATACATTATGAATAAATCATTTTATGCAAGAGATACGATTGGTCCTTATGTACAGTATACCTGTAATGCATAACTTACATTAAAATTTAAAAGGTAAATTTTGATCCAAGAAATAAAGTATACAAATTTTTCGTTATAATTTGATTACAAAACCTGTGGTCATGATTTACCACTTAAACTCCTTTTTTGAATACAGTAATTTTTCAGTATTCTATTGATTTACAGTATACTACTATGTCACCCACTAAGTTATTAAAAAAAAACACTAGTAATTTAACAATTATTAGTCTGTAGCCAGAATATAGTATATTGAGTAAATACTACTGAATCTAGTACAAAGTTAGCACATTTTATTGATGCAAGTAATAAACCAACAAGCATTACAATGATCAAAAGATCATCAATATATGTAGCTAATAAACTTAATCCAAACATTTGCGGTTACTTTTAATTGGCAATTAATTACTAAACACTCGTGTGGCGTGAATTGAAACATAACGCTGTAAATCCTTTTAATAGACTGACAATTTAATTAATAATTGCAGTGCCTGAACGAAGGTAAGTTATTGGGGCTAGGGTTTACTTAAAATCCGATGCCAGTGCTTAAATGCACTCGCTTTTCCCGTCCGTTTTTCACATTAATTTAATGGAATTATAGCCGGAGAATATTTACCTGACCATTAATTGGCAGCCTGCGGTTTGGCACAACAATTATTAAATTAGCTGGTGAGTACAGGGTGCCAAGGGAGAAACGATTGTTTGTTGGCTTTTGGCGTTAATTGAAATTCAATTAAGAACAGTTAAAGTGGACACGGCCATTGACTTATTAAGCGAATGCATTAATGATGCAGTTTAAGAGGATTAAAAAGCACCGAGGTCATAAATAAAAATACAATCCAAAAAAGAGCATAAAAAAGCAAAGATGTTGTGATTGATGTGGTTTCGCGTTAATTTTACAATGATTTTCATCCAGCCGGTATGTGCACCATCATCCTTCACCATAATGCTCCTAATTGCAGGCGTGGGATGGATGCTTCGTCGGCACACTTAAGGTGATTAATAAAATATTTGCATAAAATAGACATTCGGATACACCCACTGCGCAGCCGCTATATATGTATCGGAAAATTTAAAGAGCTTGCCTGAAACAAATTAAGCGTGACAATGTAGAAAACAATAGCAACAATACCAGCCAAGTATCTCTAGCCAGACGAATTTAAAGGACATACAGGATATTTTAAACTCTAATCACATTTGTAACATAAAACTCATTAAAAGTACAATTTTATAGGAATTAAAAATACAAAAATTATATATCTTCATGGTCTCTTAACGTTACAACAAAACATAAGCTGACAAAGAAATAATAAGACACCAACATTTTAGCTTCAATTTAAAACCAATATTTTTTTTTTGAAATAATGTACTGTACTAATACACATGCAATAGAATATACAATAAGATACATCCTGTATATACACAGTAATATAGATGAGCACATATCTCATTAGAGCACATCATAATTGGAAAGTGAATTTCGTTTATTGTAGATTTTCATATTGATTTTTTTAAATAAACGAAAATGTTACAAAAGAAATTAGAAAAAAGCTTGCATAAACAAATTGAAATAACACAATTGCTACAGTATAAAAATGTATATAATGTTTCATCACCATATTCATTACAAGCATAAAAATTTGCAAATGTAAAATAAATATTATGACTTAAAAGAAATAAATTGACGTAAAAGAAGTGGTAATAAATTAAATAAGTTATAAACGAAATAAAACAAAATAATATGAATTTTTCGCACTACATATACAAATTTTATGATCCTTAGCTTAAGAGTGGATATTTTTTTTTCACAACATGCAAATCACACACGTCGTTTAAAAAGCAATAATCATTTACTATTTTATTGTGAAAAATCGCCTGTATTTTATTCCCTAGCAAATTTGCCCGCATTGCAAGTTTTATGAGTTTCCCAGCGACGTTGATTGCATCTTACACTGTACATAAGTTATTCATTCAGCATTTATGTGCTGCAATTTCTTAATCTCGCTTGTCTGGCGAACGTTGTACGTCGAAACAGCCATTTTCAACTTTTAAAACGGGCAGACCTTAAACAAAGCAATAAGCTGGCGATATCTTAAGAATGTTATGTGAGGTCTAAGTATACATAAAAATGCGGCGAAGGGTAAAACCACCGTAGTTGGACAATAAAACGCAATGACTTGTCACTAGGGACCATTAAGTTTATCACGCTAATGAAGCGGCTAAGTCTCGATTCGTTAATGGATAGAGACTAAAATGGCAGAAATATATGTAGGGAAATGAAAACGAGGCTAGCTATTTATCACCTAAATTTATATCTGCGTTTGAGATTTGCTGCAACCGAGCTGGCTTTGATATATTAAATTGCAAGTTTGTCAGCCACAACAAATAAAAACGAACCTAGTTATACGTATATGTACATACTGTATATATAATGTATACACTGGAGGTAAACGTGCATTATTTAGCCTCAAGCTGCAAAAAAAAAAATACTGAAATATATTTATGAGTTTGAGTTATGAGGCATATGCTTGCTGTTGTGTTGAACCAATCGGGTAATGTTAGGGGATTGCCCTTAGCAGGAATAATTTAAATAGTTCTGAAAAACTATGGCCTTTATGAATCGTTATAAATTTTATGCCAAATGACAAAATCAGTCGTGCGTCTGCATTGCGTCGTGAAAATTTCATGTACACGCATTACGACTGGAATTTATGGGTTGTCCCTACTGCGCTCAAACAATGGAATTTGTTGTCTGCATGACCATGGCATTAATCTTTATGTCCTAATAATGCATGTATGGAAACCAGCCCTCATTTGTGAACCGCAGGAATGGCCCAAATCATTAATCCATATATTTATAAATACTTTTGCATAAGGATGTATAGTTTTCATTAAACTTCTACTTACACTGTCTTTTATTCTCAATTTATTTTATATGTATCTCAATAAAGGCTATACCAGGATTAGTTAGGGATTAGTATGGATTAGTGTTATAGCTTTTTTTGATTTGTATTTTTTGTTATTTTATTATAGAAGTAAGGAGCCAGTTTTTAGAGGAACTTTCATGGAATTTGATTGGAAACATGGAAAACTACGAAAACCACAATCATGGTAGACGACCCAGAAACTAAACCCAGGTCTCCCGAATTAAGGGCCGATAGCTTTACCACTACCCCACCTAAATAGCCCGGTACATGTAGTAACCAAACGACAAAATCGAACATTTTGTATACGGATCGGGGAAGTGAATGCTTATGTTGCTCGATTTTCAAAAATCAATATTTATCAAAGTATAGCATTCCTATATTGCATGCAAGGAAGTATATAAATATTCACTTACTTGAATGCCACAAATTTGATTGCACAACATACCTGCGTTATGATCATATATTCCACCAGAAGTTGAAGCAATTGGTGTAGCAAAAATTTCGAAATTGAAAAGTCAAAGTATGATGACATAATATATAGAGCAGTGTTTTACAACCGGTGTGCCATGGAAGTTTGGGGGAATTTCGAAAAAAATGCTTTTATGAAAAAAAAAAAACTTACCTATACATGTATACAATTTTTTAGTAATATGTGCCGTGAGTTTGTTTAAAAACGCTGTTGTACGTACGAGCCGCTATTACATTTTCACTAATTTGGTTATATATTTCCCGTAATTTTTCCACAAATTTCATTAATTTCTGAAATACCACACGAGGTTTTGCACCGAATGAGGTTTGGTACGTGCCTTGAGTTGATTTGTCAGTTTGGTACCTTGAAATGTAGTAAAAATCCTTATAAAAATATTATTTGTCGACGATACAAATAAGGGTCCATCAACTATTGCTGTATAAAGTTATTATTTAATTATTATAATAAATAAAGAAAATGTTCAAAAAATACATATAAAAACGCTATTATTAAGCTACTAAAAGGGAATTAACATTTTGAGAATACTGTCTAACGTTTAAGGGCGCTAATTTTATCAGGGGCCCCTCTTGCTGTTGGGCAAACAGACACCCTGGTCAGTCCGCCCCTGCACATAACTCTATTTATGGCGAAAGTATCTCTATTTTAAGTGCTAGAGAGGGAGAGACAAGTACCATCACAATCAAGACTCGAAATACGACTTGAAGTATAATAAGGATCTATAACATTAATTTGCCAGGGTGAAATTAATTGCGGGCCCACGGAATAGTAACGCTAGCATTTCTAAGAGACATTTAAGGTACAAGTCTAATAATAGAGCCTATTAGATTGCCTTTGGAGATGAAGTGCAGAAAGTTGCATAAAACTCATTATATGCTCTTCTTAACACATCGTGTTAATTCGAAAGGTAAATTACATAAGGTAATTTTAATTAAAGAGACTCCCGCTCGTAAAATATTACCGAGTTTTCATTAAAACGGGAGGTATATAATTACGGTAGGCGATCCGCCTGAAACGTGCCATAGCACAAATGAGCCAGTCCTTCATGTTTTCATGTGACAGTGAATTTAATAACGAGAGCGACTCTTGTATTCGTATATAGCTACATAATGTGTTCCTTTTTTGGCCTTTTGCAGTGGTGAAGCAATATTACGAGGTGCAAGTTTATGACGAATATGTCATACGTGGTAATACAGCGGCCCTTCGTTGCCACATACCCAGTTTCGTTAGAGATTACGTGAAAGTCACAGCTTGGATAATTGATGAAACTGAACTCCGACCATCCACTAGCGGTAAGTTCCATTGTTTCATATATGCCAAAGCATGATTATCATAAAGATGAAAGTAAATTCGTGGATTACGGGAATAATGCCGAGAGATGGTGCTAAATAAATTGGATGGCTGCAAAAGTAACTGCAGAGCAGGGCGTCCGATAAATAAAACGAAAATTAACCGTTAATGCTAGCGAGGTGAAAATAATTCATTACAAACGGGCTCTCATAGCATTACTGTCTCTTATCATATATTTGGATAAAACAGACTTTCTATTAATACTAGTATACACATTTTTGATCATCTGCGCACAGTGAACTTTTTTGCAGTTTGAATTTTTTTTAAACAGTAGATGTTAAAAACTTTGAGTGACGTACGTAACTAAGAAAACATTATCATAATAAGTCAAATATTCCAGATAATATACATTTCTAAAAATGGGGTATTATAAAAATATTTGCTAAATATTCTAAAAGTTATTCTAAGAATTTATTAAAATTATAGCATTTTTTTCTCTACTGATGGTACTGAAATTAATGTGCGTTTTTACGGCGTCTTAGAATCGAAGAAATACACGATTCAAGAATTTAAAAAAAAATGATATAAATGCAGCTAATTGTTGTAACAAGTATACACAAGACGTGTGAAATGAATTTCATTATTCCTGTTTTCTTAATAGTTTGGATCATCTTCTATTTCAGAATAACTAAATAATGAAGCATGAACTCAAATAAGAGTACTGATTTTTCAAGAAATATCCTAAGCATTATCAAACCTACATATAACAAATATTGTACAGTGGATACAATACCAGCTTTAATTCAATCTATTTCCAAAATAATGCAAGCATGTGCATTGTGTCATCTTTTTTTTTTTAATAATCGCTACATTATATTTTCCCAAATAAACATTTCGTCTGAAGTAAAGCCCAATGTAGAGAGGTCATATTGCCTCATCCAATCAAGTTATAGAATTTACAATTCTGCAATAACAGAAGCGTAATATCCTCATCCTTTTCCAAATCTTCCACACAATAACACAGGCTTAAATATTTTTCTTATTACGCCACTGCCTTGTAAATAACAGTGCCCTGCGAACACATAATGGCATCCTTGGAAAAAGCTTCATTTTCTTATTTGAAATTTATGTATTCTTCCTTTTTTTGCCACGATAATAAAACAGTAGGCAAATAAAGATTGTGATGCTCTCGCTTAAATATTTTACTAAGTTCTTACGAGAAGAAAATTGGAGACGAGGCACAGCTCGTTTACGAAATTTTATAGTAGACGAAAATCAGAAATGCAGTTGGATGAATATAGCATGCCATCATTTTCTACTTAACACTGGAGTATAGATTAGTTGAACGCAAACTGAGCGGCGAGAAAAGTCTGCATATGTGTGTAATAAATTTTAAATAAGACTACTTTTCTTGGGAAGATAAATCCTGTTTATCATCAGACCATCGCACCTACAAGAAAAAGCAGTTTTGCTTTGCTCTCTTCGTGAATATCAACTACATTTGCCCATACGTTTATGTTAAAGGAAGAAAACACATACAATTTCATAGAAATTGACTTCATGATTTAAATATCTTTATCTATAAACTATTCTGAAAAACACATCCGTTCTTTCTGAAGGATTGTTCTTATTGATTTTAGGGGGAAACTCAATTCAATAAATGTAATGTTATAATACTAAAAAAGAAATTCTAGTCTTTGGATGATACAGTTTACATACTGCTTCATGTATGATTCAAGCATAACACGTAAGGTTTTATGTATGTCAATGCACGAGCGCAAAAAAATGATATATATATATAATTATCGTGCACTATTTTCTGGTGAGTTTTACTATATAGACGACGAATCAATCGTTCGTTAAATTTTAATTAGTAACTATTAAACTGCCATTAATTCTGGTGAATTAAGTTTCTATTAAATTTCCATTAAATTTGCTGCACCATTTAATGGTGTGTTTTACTATGTATAGTCAACTATTTAATCGACCGTTAAGTTTCTATTAAATTTCCATTAAATCTGCTGCACAATGTTTTGATGTTGTACTATGGTCAACTATTAAATCGACCGTTAAATTTTGATTAGTTTCAATTAAATTTTCATTAGATCTGGTATAACCAACCAGGAGTAAAATAAGTCCATCTTACTTTTTAAAAAAAACATAACAGACTTGTTAGTCTATGAAATGAAAAGTTTTCAACAAATATACACTGCATAAGTGTTTTTAATATTATGACAAACAATTTTAAATTTTTATTTTTTTTATAATATAATTTATGTTTTCAGATCAACATTACACAATCACAAGCACAGGGGAATTATATATACGACAAGTAAAACCGGTTGATGGTTCAAAATCATACCGATGTCAGACAGTACACCGACTAACCAATGAGACTCAAACAAGTGCCCCATCTAGAGTCATCGTCACAGGTAAGCAAAATTAATAAAACAATCTTACATATTTATTAGCTTTAAATACTATAATTAACATAATTGAGAATCTTTTTGGCAATGCCAAATTTCACAAGCTATCAAAATGTTTTGTTTACAATTTCCTTAACTGATTTATTAAGCTAAATTAAGATAATTAACAACGATATTTGCAAATTTCCCACGATTCTCTTTAAAAAAATCTGTATATTTGATAATATATCTGATATAATATTGATTTGACATATTTAATTTTGTTTTACAGATCCCCAAAGTAGCGTCCCTCCTCGAATTACTCATAGTGTGCCAAATTACTCATGTAAACAAGGAGAAACAGCCTATATACCATGCGTAGCACAAGGATTTCCAGTACCATCTTACAGGTAATTTGGTACAATAAGTAAACATTAATATTATTAGAAGTTTGTATGTGCAGTTAGGAAGCTAATTTTATCCGCATCAATACGTCTTAAGTTCACTTAATTACTTCTATAAATGTTTTCACAATCCAGCTTTCATATGATTATCAGTTCAACAAGTTTACTTTTATGTCAAGAGCAAATCACTTTATTGGAAAGTATTCATCCAAATAGCAATATGCATGCATGGCAAAATAAAGCAAGATGAGTTGAAAAGCACACACATATGAAGTAGTAGACAAAGGATATCCATCTCAATTTTATTTTCACAATTGCAAAAAGATCTATTGATTTTCAACAATTTGGTCCTCAAACTTTATTTCAATATATAAAACTTTTCGATATGAGCTTAATACGTAATGGGATGAAATGAGAAAAAAAGAAGCCAGGCCTTCAGCAAAAACATAAATGCAAATAAATCTATATTACAGTCTAAGCTATGGCATTCAATTTCCTATAAAATGCCGAAAAGCATTTCTTCTTGGATGGAAATGTTTCTTCCTAATATAAGAATGCATGTAACAAATAGTGAAAAAGTGCATTTCCTGCCAATAATGCAACATGTTGAAGGCTTCTCTCCAAATACATCTATGCATAGCTATGGACAAAAGCTAAGAAAAAAAGTGCTGTCGAAAATGAAATATGAAATTGCTTTCCAAGCATCCTTCTCTTTTATATTTGATCCTTGATTACATCCATCCATTCTAAACACTGTCGACTTGCCGAAATTATGGGATTCTTGCTGCTTTAATAAAAGCCTAGTGACCAAGGCTCGTTTCTTATATTCAACAGTGCGATTCTTAGTTCAGCCTCCAATAGAGGGTAAGAAGTTAAATACTGTCAGAAATAGGTCTTGCTATAAATAATAGAAGAGAGTAAACGATATACCGAAAGGGCTAACAACTCTTTTAATGTGAGCAAACAAAGACATTGCCATCCTCAATGTTTATGAGTAAATAATATTTAGAGTAAATATGCAATATTGCAAGCACGCGAATGTATATTAAAGAAATAGAGAAATGGTGTTATTTATAGTCTTAAATTAGTCTGCATGGTGGTATTTATGCAAAAGAGAATAATTCAAATTCTAAATCTTAAGAATTATATTGGGCCATGCAGATTCGTACATTGCACATTCGAACCCGCTTAATTGCACATCGGTTAATTGAACAAACCATATAAATGCTCATATTTTACAAAGCCCCATGTGCAACTTTTGTATGGAATTGTGACCTGATAATTGCATGACCGGTTAATTGCACATTTTCGCCTCGCCGGGTCGCTGTGCAATTAAACGGGTTCGACTGTATACAATTTTGATATGTCCATATATGTAAAATTCCTGATATGTTCATATGTACATGCCAAATGTCTGATATATCCATACATATACGTATATATAAACAGATAGATTAATTATTAACATCAGTATTTAGTACATCAACTTTCAACTTCGATTTTTTATAGTCAATTCATTTGCAAAAATCAGCTTGTCTTTTTTGTACTCTTAAGTATTTAAAACGCGTTAGGCAGTAATTAAGATAGTTTTTACTGGAACGACGCAGGTTACATAATCGCAACAAATGAAATCATTGCTTCAAAATGAAGACTAGGGTTAAATATGAGTTACTTCTAATAGTTAAATCATTTTTACTATGCCTCATTTGTTGTCTAAAATATACACGTAAACTTAGAAAACAAATGCCAAGATGAGTTATCAGATTTTGTATTTTAATCCGTTGGTATTAGCGGTTTTCGTAGTTGAAATACATCCAAATTCATCGTGACATATTTAAACAAAGTAGGTTATTACTATCGGTGAAACCTTCCATTATTTACATAATATTTGACAAGGCTGTGCTGTATGCCAGCTGGAATGGCACATGCCATTTAATGCCTTTTTAAAGTTGCCAAATGCATCAAAACGCAAACAAATAATGCTGTTGGCAATGACTGCATTGCTTTGTTATAAAAATTGCGTCGTTGCTATAGACTTTTATAGGAGATATAAAAAAGGCTATTTTAAGAAAGACTTAAAGGTTCTCAATGGCAGAATGCTTATACAGTGAAGTAATATTGCTAATGTAATTCTATTTCTTTTCAGATGGTATAGACGTCAAAATATGCAAATGGATATGGTGTTATCAAGCAGTAAAATCATACAATACAATGGATTACTCGTGATACAAATAAGCCACATATCAGACTCTGGATATTACATTTGTGTGGTTAATAACAGCGTTGGTGAAGAAAGGATAGAAATCACTCTACTCGTTACAGGTACTTAACGATTACGTTAAATTTGTCGTACTTCTTTAGTGAAAATCATTTATTTTTCACAAATACCAATTTGATATAAAAATGTTTGCATCGAAAATTTAGTAAACAATATAGATATCACATTTTTCTATTAAATTTTAAATACAATATGCTCAATTAAAATACCTAAATTTTGAATGATAATAATTCAAAATCGATTTTTTATTGCAGCACCACTAACGGCAGATTTGCAGCCTCGTCAACAAACGATTGACGCTGGGAAACACGCTGTTTTAAACTGTGTTGTGTCGGGTCATCCATTACTAACAGTGTCGTGGTTTAAAGACGGTGAACCTATAACATCTGACAACCGAATTAAACAAACGACGAAAAATACATTAGAAGTACTGGATGTGCAACGAAAGGATATCGGAATGTATCAGTGTTTCGTGGAAAATGAAGACGAATCGGTGCAAGGAACCGCCGAATTGAAACTAGGAGGTAAGGACAGCATATCAATAATCAATAAAATCAAGGAAAAATCACCCATTCCACATTAAGAGAACAATAATTAACAAAATTACTGAGGACGTGCACATCTGACATTTCTCTTGTGAATGGTCTAGTTTGATACGAATAATAAATGCGAACTTCTTACTGGAATACCCTTATATAGATATTAAATGTTATTAACATTAACAGGACTAAATATAACGGATTTAAATATAAAAAATAACAGATAAAATGACAGAAAATAAAGGATTACAAAGATTTAGCAGAGAATATTTAATGAAAAACACTATACGTAAAATAAGATTATTCAACATGTAGCCATTCATCTACATAGTAAATATACATGGTATATACTTAGATAACGGTATTTACTTTCAATTACGATTAATGTAAAAATAAATTGGAAAATTTACCTATAAAAGTAATAATACGGGCAAACAAACATACAAAGCAGTTGAACATGTGAATGCACTCTAATTCATTTTGTAAAGTACTGTGTGTACAACAAAATTATTTAGTTTATGCTGCAGTACAATGCAGAAACCCATAAATGTAATTGTCACAATCCTGGATTGTGACATACATACACACATACAAATAAGTAACCATGCAATAAGTCATATTATGTCCCTATTGACTAAAAGGTTTTCTCAAAGTATATGACTTGTATTATGGCACATATGTACATGTACAGTGTATATTGAATATACAGGAACATATTCATATATATATACATGTATGGTATTATATGGACATATATGTGGATGTATATTGCACGTATATTGGAAAACATGAACATAAATGCCATATACGTATTTTTCTACACGCGGGTATGAAAACGATTATGTCCAGATATAAATACTGTACATAGTGGTGTATGGTGGATAATATATAGACTACTCTGAAGTAAAGTAATATATGACATAAATACGGTCAAACAATCGTTTTTCCACCTATAAATTACCTTATCAAATTTATATACTTTTTCAACAAAAAAGTTCATATTTGCAGGAATTAATAGAAGGATCCCTATATCTGTTGCGTAAAATGTGATCTCAGCTGAAAATTCTACATGAGTTTTCTACGATTTTTTAAAAATATCTCTATAAATCTTATGTATTATCCTGACTAGATCCATGTGCACGTTAACGTCAAAATATCTACATCACTTCCAACAATCTACGAGCAGCTTCCTTAACTTTGTGCATTTGCATTTCCTGAATGTCAAAGAAGTTTCTTACAAAAGTTAAGAAGAAGAAAAAAACGTGCCTTAATAAAATACTGCATGGCATTCGACTATTTTTAAAGTTGGATAAATTTGGCAAGACGCCGTCAAATTTCCATCGTTTGACTTGGCATTCTGGTAATAATCATGTGAATTTTTCGATAGCGAAGTTCACAACGTGGCTGAACCATTAAAAATGCATTATTTTAATAATGGCCAAATCGGGCTTTGTTTCAGCTAGAAGAATATTGCAGCCAATGCCAACTTTGGTTATAAATTATCGGAAAATCTTGCGAAAGGAGGGAGGGAAACAATGTCGTATATATACACTGATCAATTTATTCCACGAGATTGAAGTTATAAATCAGACTTTCAAGAGTGCTCGTAAAGGATACGAGATGTGCTGGGTTTGGATGCATAGGGGGAAAATTCAGATTGAAAATTCAATGGCAAAAAGGCATGCATTCGAGAACACAGATAAAAACTAGGCTTTTTATTACATTCTCGTTTTATTTTACGCCAACTATCAATAGTTTCCTAATAAAGGTTGATAGTATTGCCTTACAATGGGATGTAGCGCAGCTGTGTTGGACATGCTAGCGTACCAATTAAGAAAGACAGCTCAGGTCCAATCTTGAATAAAAAGAACTGACAACCCATCCCCCCAAAAAAAATGTCTTGAAATACGTGAGTTAGGTTAAGTCTGTTAAGTTTGAAAAAAATCTATAAGACGTTTTCGCGCTTAACTGTCTTAGTTAAAGTCTTTGCCATCCTCCAGGAAAATCCTAAATCAAGTTAAATTACGCTATATATAAGATGAAACCACCATATCAAAGATCGTGATAGACACTCTCCGCCTTATAGTGTATACTATACCAACGAAGAACAAAAGCTTATTTAATGTCCAACTGCTGCAACCCGTTTCGTGTCATTAATGGCAAATGCACTGAATTAAAGGAAATGGATTGAGACGGCCAAAACCATAAGCGAAATTTAATAAAAAGATCTCATACGGAATGTAAAAGGGAAAGAGAAATATTAGTGAAGCCGTAAACAACTAGGGTTTTTCATTAACAATTGTGTTTCGGGAAATTAACAATAAGTACACGGAAACAGCCCTCATAAAAAAAAACTAGTTGAAGCTAAACCATTGTTTATATTTCTATGAAAGTCTATCCCAGTTTCAACCTGTTGTTGGAAAAAAATATTGGTGATGAAAAACCTAAAGCTGCTTAGGGTTTATAATGAGGATTTACGTTATTTTAAGTTAAGAAGCACTTCGTCACATAAATAAGCTCATGGGATTTAAATGAAAAAAAAATATTACAGGTTGGCTTGCTAAATTATGAATATGAAATTTATGAACGAAAAGTAGTATATTTAGAACTGGATCATCGCTAGCTTTTACTGCAACACATATTTAGTGTTTTCAAAATTGGAATATACATATGTAGAAAAATAAATAACTTTCTACAGCATTTATTGCGTGAAAAAGTTATATACAGTGTATGAATATTATGGATTTGCACCCTGGCAAGCCGAAAATGTGCAATTAACAGGTTTATGTAATTATCCGGTCACAATTCCGTACAAAGTTGCACATGAGACTTGCAAAATATGTGCATTTATCCGGTTTGTGCAATTAAGCGGTATGCAATTTGTATGCCCAAAAATATTAAATTTCTGGTCTAGCTATATGCTGTGTGCCTAAGCATGGCCAAGTACGTTTTTATCCATACAGGTCGATTTAACTTAAAGGGTAGAACTAGAGTTTTTTATACATCACCTCAGTGCCATTAACAAATTTCGTATCATTAAATTGTATGCATTTGTTAAACAAAGGGAAATTCATCTAGGAAAACCTTGGAAAACATATCTTAATTTTGCATTAAAACCTATTTAGATTTTCAACACTGCAGCTGGTGTCCATTAGTCATGTCAATATAATCTGTAACATATTTTAATTAGTGCGCCACTGGACATTAAACACATGGGTACTTGCAATTATTATATATGAATGCATAAATCATGTGTTTAATATTGCTATTTTCATTTTAGCCGACAAATGGATAACACATTTATTAAAATGTATAATATCTTTCTTTGGTGTAAATTCATTGGCTCAAGCGACCTAATTTAAAAGACAATGATTAATATTTATTGCACTGTTACTCATATGCTAAATATTGTCAACAACTAAGATATATACGAGTACATGACAAATGCGTCTGCACTACCGTATGCTAGGTTTAGTATTTCGAGAAAATACTATATCAATACCTACTGCATTTTCAAAGCAGATTCCAAATGTTGATGTAACACCAGCTGTGGTTTCGATGAATAAGATTAATTTTCAGATTAAGAAAAATGCTGATATAAACCATTGAAAAGAAGGTCTAATCAAAATATTGTAAAGTTCTACACAAACATAAGGATAATCCAAAATAATTAAACTATGCACAATTAATTTGGTCTTGTTCTAATGCCTAGTACACATTAGAGAAAACACGAAACATAAACAGGGGTTTGTAAACATGTTTGCGATTTGTGGCCGCACACCAGTTTTTTGCAAGCAAGTTTCAGCAAATTTGTTTGCTAAAAAAACACCAAGAAAAACCCCGTGTTGCCATAAAACATTTCTTTGATCGCTAAAGATCAAAGGTAACATGTTTGTTGGTCAAGGTGCTCTTACCAAGGACTGTATATTATGACGTAGAACATTGACCCAATTTGCTCCATGCGATTTCTAGAGCAGACGCCAGTTTTTGGCCATTGTATATACAGGCCATCCATGAACAACAAACATTTCCTCCGATCGAAATGCACTTTTGATGTGGACAAACCTGTTTATGGTAATATGTTCACGAAACCACTCTGGTTTTTGTTTCGTGTTTGCTCTAATTTATACCTAGCATAATAGTTTTGCACACTCTTGTACATATTAACTGTATATTTTTTTGTGTCTTAAATATAACAAACCGTATAATATTTTTTTGTATTTCGCAGACGCTGCCCCTATGTTCCACTATACATTTTCCGAAGAGACTCACCACGAGGGACCCCAAGTTTCGTTGATGTGTGTGGCCTCAGGAAATCCTACCCCTAATATAGTATGGACATTAGATGATTCCCCAGTGACCGACACAAGGCGATTTAATGTTGGCAATCATGTCAGCCTCACGGGTGAAATTAAGAGCTATGTCAACATCAGCAGATTAAGAGTTGAAAATGGGGGTGAATACACCTGCACAGCCTCCAATAAAGTGGGAAAAATTCAACATTCTGCCAAACTCAACGTTTATGGTAAGAAACTTTATTTCATAGAGCCATTTTTATATCCAATCATATTAATGTCACTAAACATGTAACTACACAATTTCAATATAAGGAAAATCTTAAGAAACGGAATACTTAAACTTTGTCAAAACCTGCCATAAATTACCTGTAACTTTAGCTTTATTACTAAAAAAAGAGATTAACGAATTTTATGATGATCAATATTTTGGTAATGATGAAGACCATTTTGGCTTTAGCACCCTTTACATTCTTATAAAAATTGAGAATCTGAAATATCATTTATATTTGACAAATGATGGGCGATTTGTGCCTTAATTAGCAACTGATTATTCATCTATTAGCAATACTTGGAGATATATATATATATATATATATATATATGGGTAAGTATAGCCATATTTGGAATTAGCCATTCATGGTGATTAGCGATGGAATTAGCGATTCATGGCCTATATTTGAATTTTCCACCCGGGATTACAATTTAAAAAAGTAAATAACCGAAATATTTAACTTAAAAAGTGCTTTCATTGTACTTTATTTTTCCTTCAGATGTACGTACTTTTATATTAAGCAATCTGGAATTTTCCATTAACTGATATTACAACATGCTTTGTCAACTAAAAATGACACGACAGCATCATATTCACTCTATATATTGCATTTCTTATTACTTTTGTTCAGATTCAAATATTTGCTTGGAAAAATACATTAATTATAACGAACAAGCTGCAAAAACTATGTAAAATATTGGACAAATTCCAAATGTTTTTTGTCTTGAATCTGCATATAGTACTGAGCATAATCCAATTATCTAAGTGGAATGTTGTTTTAATAACTCCAGATCAAATAACAGTAATTGGAGTTACCATTCTATTAGCAGAATAAAATGTATCCAAATAAGAATTTCTTCATCATGGTTGGATTTGTAAATCTAAAACACTAAATCCCATGACTGTACAATTTGGTTTATAGGTTGTTGACATTGCTGGTACACGACCTAAAGCCTAAATCCTTCATTTCCAGAAATGTGTTTTAGCTCATAAAATGATGAATACAACAATCATTTGTTGACATTGTTACCATAAAATGCGCATGTCCTGCTTACTATTTATCTCATGCAATACGAAATGTTAACCGGTTTACATTTCTTGATGCCACTTATTTTGTTGGACTTTTAGATGTGATACCATGCATAATAACGTTCATAACAATAAATGGAAATACTAAACGGAATTCAAAAAGCCAACATTGGACGCGCATATATAGCAAAGCTGCCTTGCTCTTGATAAATAGATGCAATCACGGCATGAAATTGCGAGTATTTATCAAAAGTATTGACATTTTACATTTAAACTAGCACGACATTTATCTCTGACTGGGGTGTGTGAACGAATGATCCCAGTTGTGCAAATTATGGTTTCATGTTAATGGATTTTTTACTTTGAAAAAAATAACGCTTAGTTTTTTGCAATTTCATGCGATGGATCATGTAAACACGAGTACACGCAAATATAATACTCGTGGTGTAATCTGGGTCTAAACTGGGATAAATCAATTGAAAAATCTAGCTGAGCCAGAGTGCAATTCTACTAATTGCTTAGGGGCCATTCAAAAACAACGTCCTCAAAAGGAGGGTAGGGGGCATGTGGACACCATGTGGATAGGGGGAAGAATGGGAAGCCATTATGGACGTCCACTAATGATGGTATTTCACAGTTTTTGGATTTTATGTTTAATCAAGTTTCAAAGGTCAGTGAAAAAGGAAATGGACACCAGAAGAAATATTTCCCCAGTTCAAAATGTAGGTGAATTTTTAAATCCTTGATGAAAGTTATGACTATATTTGTGCTAAACACCAATTTTATGCTGGAATTTTCCTTCGAGGTCAGGAAATTTCCGTTAATCAGAAAAATCTGGAAAATGTCGTGGAATTGCTAGCTAGGCGAGTGCTTGGAAATTCCTTTGTATGGTCCACTACATTTTTTGGACACCCTACTTTTCAACAAAAAAATTGAGTGGGGAGGATGGGGAGGCTGTGCTAAAATGAAGACACCAAGTGGACGGGGGTAGGTCATGCATGCAAATAGATGCACCACCCATGGTCCACACAACACTGCAAATCCCTTAAGGAATACAGTACCAATGGCCGATCTGCAAACGCCAAATGCCAAATATCATGACAGCACTATATACAGATGCCATTGCGCGGAGGCCTTGTCATGAATAACTAAATATTGTAATGGAAACCGTGGGTTTCATATTGCCGAATGCTTTTAGAAAATTAGAAGTCAGCATTTGATGGCATCATGCTTGATATTAATAAAATGTATATATAATTAATGGTAATCAAAAATGAATACAAGCCACAAAATGTGATACGTATTTTAATGAAATTTATTATTAAAAATGCACGCAGCTTGTAAACAGTAAACGATCGTGCCGCATTATGCAAACATATACATTGTTTTGATGTTATCATAAGATTTAAGATGGTTTTCATTCTACGTTTTCGTAGAAATTTTAGTTAGTAAAAAATTTATTGAACTAAGTTTCTTAAACAAGTGTATTTTTCATTCTTCTTCAAACATTTAAAATCTAAAGAAAATATTTTTACTGGCATTGGCTATTATGCATAAACAGGCATTAAGCATTAAATCTACGTCTTAACTGAACTAACTAATGTTTATTTGCCAATCAAAATTGTAAGTTTTCTTAATGGCTTTTATTGGAAGCATGTCGCAAAATAAAAAATATATTGTCCTTACCCGAGTGGAAAAAAACAAATATGGGCCATGTATGGACATATATGTCCAAATATGTCTAGATCAGAAATTGGAGACGTCTAGACATACATGGCCAGATAAGTCCATAAATGGCCAGATATGACGATGCTCTCTCATATATCTCCATTTATGGCCATACTTGCCCTTATATGTCTATGTATGGTTTATCAGTTGCTAATTTGTGAATAATCAGTAGCTGTAATTAAGGCACAAATGGCCCATCATTTGTCAAATATGATTCATATATGGCAATATATGGCCATCAAAGGCCAAATATAGCTAATACATGGCTATGTATGGCCCATCAATACAAAATATTCGGTATTACTGTATTTAATCAAATCCTGGATATGTTATCTATTGCTATATTTGCTTAAAAAGACGCTTATTGTTGTTAATCACGATATAATTATATTATTAAATCTATTGATTAACGCATGGCACCACATGCTATCTATTTGATACCATGCATCGTTATAACGTAGACATTTCCCTTTAAAAATAAATTTCAACAAACAATTAAACAAGTAAAAAAGTTGTCTACATCTTACTCTCAAATAAGTGCTAAATTCAGACTAAAACTATTTAATAGACTTTAACATGCACGAATTTATTCGACAGTGCGCCTACACTTCAGACAGTATTACAAATATCACTTTACGCAATGTCGTCTGGAACGTTTGCAAATTAACATAATGTAGAGTGTACAATGTATGCTATTTGGGCTGCTAAAAGAAATCTGTGTTTAGGAATAAGTTTGCTTAATTAGAAATGTTTTTATTTACTTTCAGGTATGCCTTATGTTCGTCTGTTGCCAAATATCACAGTGGTTGCTGGTCAGACGTTGGAAGTCAGGTGTCGAGCATCTGGGTATCCCATTGAAACCATATACTGGGAACGAGGTTGGTTAGTAGCCTCGAAACTATACAAGCTGTGCTACAGAATATCTACTTTTTATTTAAGGTAAAAATAGCTCGTCTCATATAGACCCCAAAACAATAAGAAGAACATACTGTCAAAAAAAACGAAGTCGTCCGAATAATGGAGGTAGTATATGACATTCAACAGCCACACGTCATTGTGCATACTTTCAATTTAGACTATCAACACATATGTATGCCAGAGGGGACATTCAAAAAGGACGTCTGGGGGGGGGGGGGGTAGGGAGAAATCAGCTGGCATGTGGACAGAAGGATGGAGGGGAAGGGGGCGAGGTCAGTTGGCAAGTGGACACCATGTGGGTAGGGGGAGGTCAGGAAATTTCCGTTAATTAATCATACAAATTTGGAAAACAAATCGTGGAATTTTCAGAGACGGGTGCTTGAAAATTTATAGGATGGACCTTTGAATGTCCCAACGAGTTTTCTGGATATCGTACTTTTTAACAGAAGTTAAGGACGTCTATGAGGGGAAGGGGGGGTCTGGGTCAAAATGGATACCGCTTGAACAGGGGTAAGGGGGATGGGGGAAATTTTTGAAGGAATTTCGGGAACGTTCTTTTTGAATGGCCCTAGATTAATAAATGCCTATTACGTGCTGACAAAATAAAAACACATTTCCGTCGAGTCTAGACGAACTCAAATAAAATATTTAAAAGTCAAAATAATGCTAATGAGAATTTCTATGATAAATAGTAGTTCTTAGTATTTATACTTTACTTGCTAGAGTTTACAACTTAAATTATGCACTAATTTGAGTTATATTTCTTCAGACTGATTATCCAGACGATTATAATAATGAAAGAATGGTAAAAGAACAGAAAAATACGTGATTACTAGATAAAACATAAATAATGAATTCTACAATCAAAATAAATGTCAAAATAGTATAATAAAAAGCTGTCTTTATAACTTTTACAATGAAGAAGTATATGAACATGTGGTAGTTCAAAATGATTAATTTGTCTTAGCTAACAAAGATCATATGGAATTTAGTTGATACTAACATATGAGAAAATCATTTGTGGATAATATTTGGATAATGGTGAGAAAGGAAAATGAATGCACAGAATGATCATAAGTTATCTTAATTACTAGTTCGAAACGAATACAATCGAAATCGTGTGAAATAAAGATTTCAAAGACGAGATCAGGTTAGAATATAATTTTTTCTTAATTACACAAAATCATTTAATTAGTTTTATTAAAAAATCATTTAATTAGTTTTATAAAAAAAATTTTAATAGTATTTTACAAAGCTAATCTATGATAGTTGGCAATCACACATTGCAACTAGTTTCGCAGTGTTTGCCTACTTCAAGGGGCACATTTACAATTTTTCAAGATGGTCTCAAACAATTCTTTTTAAATAAATTATAGATAAAATCACTTTGAAGAAGAGAGCCAATCTCGTAACTTCTTTTATGCATTGTCAACAACAGTGTTGCAAAGCGCCTTAACTTTATATAGAAGTGTCCTTTGAATAGGAAAATTACAATTGTGCAAGATATTGGCTCTATAATAGAAGTAAAAAAATGTTGAAATCGTTCATAAAATTGAATTTATCAGAAAAACATCAATAATTCATAACATATCTTATATTGATGGCTACTTCTACCATTGACATGTCTGATAGTAAGAGAATTTGACATCAATTTCCATACAATTTTCAGAATTATTGATCCATTATAATTTACAATTTAATGAAACAAAATATGTCTAAGTACATGTTGGCGAGGCAATGATATATGGAAATACTTTTAACATCTATACAATTTCTAAGAAATCAATGAAGAGAGGACCAAAAATCGTTTCATGAGAAATAATAATTTCCATACATACATTTCACACAAAATACTTTAATTTCCATTATGTTTCATTCAATTTCTTTGAATGGTAATTCCCATTTTGTCTGCCAAAGAAATCTCTATTTTTAAAAAAAGCATAGAAATCCTGTCGGTACGCAGGAAGAATAATTCATGAAGCGTTTCTTAGTCATAAAGTAGCGCTTTTTTATCAAAAAAACGCACAAATAGCACCCTTTCAACATGCACGGAAATATAAAAACGAGTATTTCTTATAACCTAACGAAAAAAATTATAGAAAAGAGGATAAAATGGTGTCATCGCTTATTATTAAATCGGTTAGATAAGATTTGTACATGTATTTGGAAACAGAGAAAATGTGAGACTTTACATCAAAATCCAGACTGGGAAATGATGAACGGAATTGCGTTATTAATTAGTAATAAATTGTATATGAAGTCATGAATAAAAAATTATTCATGAAATAATTCTTCAAAATTATTTTCATAATATCCTAATTTATAAATGTTTATATAAAATAAGACATCTCCGACATTTTTGTTATAAAGCTATAAGAAATGGAAGTCACAATATATACCCAATTTTGTAAAATTATTCAATTATATACATGTACACAAACACAAATTCTTCATCTATCCTTTTACGTGATTGAAATTAACACTCAATACCAAACAAAGTTTCAAATATTAGTAGGACCCATGAATATACAAAATATGTATATTAAAGCACTTTAATCTTACAATAAACGAGCAAAATGTAGGAAAGCTAGCTTTGTAGCGTTTTGGGTTTGTAGCACAACATTTATATATATTTGAATTTAACACAGAGGTCACATTGCTCACCATCATTAATGAAAGTGGTTTTAATTGCCTTTTTTCAGATGAGAAACAACTTCCTGCAAACCTACGGCAAAAAGTATTTCCAAATGGCACATTACAGATTAAAAACGTTGAAAAGCCAGCTGATGCGGGAAAATATACCTGTATTGCAAGTAATGCTCAAAGGCAGACTGCCAGGAGAAATTTGTGGGTGAAAATAATGGGTAAGTTTCTCGATATACACTCTGCTTTTCTGGCAAGAAATTAACGATGCAATTAGATATATGTTGGCCTATGTTTAGGCTTCATTCTATCTATTCGATACTGAATCAGGCCATAATTAAAGGCTGAATTGCGCCAATGTGTTTGCAGAATATGCTCACTAGTATATCAATCGATCAGAAGAAGTTCATTAAAGTGGATAGGGTTAAATTAACAACAGGATTATATGCTTGCCCTTTTAATTACGGTAAAATAGAATACATAATATTGCAGTTTTTAATGCAGTTATTATTTCATAGCAGTAATACATTATTTTTGTGTATGACGAGTTTTGGATAGTACTTGGTTTTGAGACCCAATTGGAAAAATCCTAGTCAAGAAATATAAGTGCAAGCATGGGCATATCTACATGGATATTTGCACATTAATACATATCCATTAGTACGTGTAAACATACAGTCGAACCCGTTTAATTGCACAAACAGGATAAATGCCCATATTTTGCAAGTCCGGTGTACAAGGAAGTTTTTGTATGGAAGTTTGACCGGATAATTGCACAAATCGGTTAAATGCACATTTTCGGTTGCCGTGTCGCTAAACAATTAAGCGGGTTCGACTTTATCTGTCTATACATACGAAAATATGGCTAATACATCGCAGTGTATAATACCTTACTTAATGGATGGTACATGACATGTTTGGAAAACTTTGATGGGACCCATATATTGTGTTTCCGAAATCAAATGGCTCATCATTGGCTAACTAAGGTGCTTATCTGGCCCATCATTGGCTGAAAATGTTCCACATATGGCTATGTATGGGCCATGAATGGTCAAATATGTTTCATATGTGGGTCACATATGGGTATATCTGGCCCATACATGTCATATATCGAATATTTAGTGGACACAAAATAATAGCAGTATAATAATATTTACTTAATATTAACTAGTTAGATAATGTACATGTAGTGTTGATATAACTAATGGATGTAAACTGCCGGCAGGTTTCTCGGAATATATCCAGTGTTAATATATTATAGTAAATTATACCCAATTTAAATACATATATCACATTAATGGACAACATAGCAAGCTAAATATAAATTAAACATGAAAGTGAAGTTTCAACATTTTGATTGTATAAATTCGTCAAAGAAACCTCATCGGAAAAGAGTGCGGTAAATATTTTTGCCAACGTTCTTGGTGAATATTTTCAAGACAGAATAAATTTAAACCTTATATTTAAGAGACAAATACTAATTAACTGTCTCCTTTGACACAATATTAGCGGCTGTTCTTATTCTCATTAGACAGGAAGAAAAAAAGCCAGTCATTTTTGTCAAGTCCCCGACCACAATTTGCAAAAAATCAACTCTAGTATTTTAATTAAATCTTCACAAAATCATAAATATTTAATTTTGAACAAAATGTCCAGGGAGACACCCGTTTAGTAATGTACATCTTACATCTAGTATAATTTTGATTTCTCCTTGGGAATCGTTGTAAGTTTTTCGGGTTATTTTATTAAAATAATCGACGTTTCTTATTAAACGTCTATCACTTTTAGTGCAATGATACAATCTGTACTAATTTATTTTGTCAGACAAATTCCTTTTCTTCAAGTGGTAATAATGTCATTAAGTACATAATGTTTATACTGCATTCTTCTAGAATAAAGTAAATATTGTCAAAGAATATATCATTTGGAAGGGTAGTTTTTGTGCATAATTTTGTAATAAATGATAATAATAATCCAAAATGTATATAAACAGTATGCGCACAAAAAATTCTATACACAGATTTTGACCTTGATTGACCACACAATGGGCGAGTATATGGTCATACCTGGACATTTATGGACTTATCTGGCAATATATATGTCCAGACGTGTTCAATATTTAGTCTAGCCATATTTGGAATTAGCCATATATGTCCATACATGACCCATATTTGTTTTTCTCCACCCGGGAGCCCATATATGATGATTTTCCACCCGGCTACACATGGTTCTTTACAAAACGTACATCACTACAGTGATTTTGGAATGTGTAACAAGCTTTGGATAGATTGAATTCCTTTTGAAACCGCGATATTACTAGATTTATCCTTATATTCTTCTCTCCCTGTTTTTTTAGCCCCACCAAAAATCGACAGTTTTTCATTTCCAACGGATCTTCGCGAGGGAATGCGAACCAGAATTTCATGCGTGGTTAGTCAAGGTGATTTGCCACTAACCATATCGTGGGAAAAGGACGGCAAACCAATTCCAGAGTATAAAGGATTAGAAATTCAAAGTAGCGATGATTTCTCCAGTGCCATAACATTTCGCAGCGTTACCAGCTTACATAACGGGAATTACACTTGCGTGGCCAGCAATCACGCAGCCAGCGTGAATTATTCAGCCGAATTGCTAGTGCACGGTAAGTGTATTAACTCCCAAATTTGAATTTCCAGTATTAAACTCCGCCCGAAATCCTCACCCATAAAAAGATCGTAAAGTACACGCAAAGTGCAGCGCTCACATATATGCACTGAGCTCCTACTTCTGCTTAAACCATGATCTTTTGCATTTTACACCGTCGTTTGGTTGGGACCCAATCATTGGTTCCATCCACTAGGGTCATATATAAGCCACAAATGACAAAATGTTACGGGCTGTTGGCTGCAAATTTTCCCTCTACATAAGGTTAATTAGGATCAATTCCGCGAAATAAGCCACTAAGCTACATACACTGTAGTATACTTTCAACTAATTTCATAATGAGTCTTTTGCTTGTATGATTTTTATAAGACAATAATAATACCATGTAATTAAAAAAGTATTTTTTGTTTGATATTTCATATTTTTCAAAATTTTTGAGCTCACGGTAGGGGAGACCGGGGCACAGTTGAACACAATTTTAGAGTTAATTTATTCTTGTGAGAAATATCCAACTTAATTATAACAAACCAAAAAATGAGACAGTAATGTACTAGTCTTTAGAATCTGTATAGATTTTTGTCATCCTTTTAGAGCTACTAGTTGTTTTGCTATAACATATAAAATCTGTTTGCATACATAGTTTGTCCCAGTGTCACACATTGGCAATTAAATAAAAGTATGTATTAATTTCAGAGTGTCAAGTTCTATTTCCTTGTTTAAGCTGGAAAACGATTAAAATTCAGGATTGTCATCCTACCTGAATGACAATGGCATTGTTATATTGCTCTGGATTTATTTTATTTATGTTTGCAAAGCTGATTACTGGTACACTGTAAACTACGTACTTTATAATTATAGTTAAAATATGTAAAAAAATACTGTTTAAAAAATGATAAATATGAACTCTAGGGAATCGCGATGTCAATTAATATAACAATGATATTTCCGTTTTTAAAAGAAAAAAAGAAAGCTTTTATAACACCCAAAGATAGAAACATGAAGATTAAGCCTAATGCTAATTGGATTGCTTATAATTTATTAACGGCAGAATTGCGAACAGCAATACCCTTATTTTATTAAAACGATTAGTCAAACGATAAATCGAGCGACTAAGCCGAAGATAAATTGCGATTTCCAATTAGAGTAATCCCTTATTAGAGTATAAGGCATTCCAGGATTTCGTTTCTTTCATTTTGCAATTAAGAAGCAAACATCCGACTGCACCAGTCCATTATTCAAACAACCTACTGTATATGCCAACAAATAATTTTATATTAAGATATTTCTTATTCAAAAATAGTAGGTCCCATAAGTGGTTTTGTCCCTTTTATAGAGGTTCGTACAAAAGTACTAGAGTAGCTAATAATTCATTATCAATTAATAAATTAATCAAGAAAAATACTTCAGACATTTTATCCATGTTGCTAATTTAAGTAGTATAATTGCAAACATGTTTCCACACTAACGCGAAACATGGATTACATTTTTTGTGGAAAAGATATGATACTTATTACAGTAATTTCAGTTAATTTTATAACTATCATAAATCAACTTCACACGAGTGTAAAAATGTCATGAGCGGACAATTCCTCCCAAAGGACACTTCATCTCAAAGTTCTGCATATTTATATGTGCATTTATCCGAATTGTGCAATTAAGCGGGTCTGACTGTAAATATATATA
>JAUJYV010000534.1:0-37353 GCA_033995625.1 Ophyiulus pilosus | reverse complement strand
GAGAGTTTGAGCCAGCCAACGTCTTAACGTTAAGGTTAACGTTAAGGCGTTGGCTGGCTCAAACTCTCTATTGTTTTGCCGACTGCTTTAAGTATAACGGGATAGGTACAAATGTCAAGCTTTGGAGGTATAGATGTGTTGTAACAAAATAGGTACCCTATGGGTACATAAAACGCATTACACATGTACCCCTTACATTTGTTCCTTAACGTGTACCCTTGGGTACATGTTGAAGTAGCGCTGGTACCCTTGACATGTGGACCTTTCAGTGTACCTCGGGGTACATTTCAATGTAACATTTGTTCCCATGACATATGTACACCTGTTAGCATATTTAAGACACGCTCGTACCCTAAACTTACGTACCTTTCAGTGTATCTCTGGGGTGATGTTTCCCATGGAACACATTGGAAGATGTCTTTGGAATTCTAGACTTATTTGCAACCATATATTCCAAACTAAAATTCTTGTGTCGCCTGAAGTAGCACATTCGTGATGTAACTTTCATCAGGATGCGTTTATTAACATTGTTAATTAAAACGTGCGTGTCGTCTTATGATAATAAGAATTGCGTGCCCATGGATATTTTTAAAAGTATCATGAAGTGCATAGAAAAAAAAATAGAAATAATTTAGCTTGTTTAGTACAACGTGGACCAATTTACAAACGTCTTTCATGCAAACCAAAGACTAAAAACGGGTTTAACTATTTTCGCATGTTTGAAGAGGGTAATTACCTTCTTTGCACAGCAATTTTCAGCGCTTGAATTGGCAAACTCTTCAAAACAAATAAAAATATCGGTCTATAGGCCAAAGGAAAGTTTGGTCGCGCTTCTACAAAGATTTAAAAATTGACCCATAAACAGATTTCGCGATGCTATTTGCGTATAGTTTAGAAGACGGGGAAAGTAACGATTTGGTGTGATTCTGTCTTCCTTCAACATATTTCAAATATTTTATGTTGATGTTCAGCCTTATCCAAACTTTTGTTAAACAATGAACCTCACTTAACATTCAGATTCTACCCCTATAGTTTTATCCCAGAAACTTTGATGGCTAATATTTTTCAGATAAAAAATATAGACGAAATTAGTTTGCTTTTGTTGCACTAAATTTGTAGTAGGCTAACCAGCTTTGGATTATGGATTTTTGGATTTACGGAGCTTTGGATTATCGAAGAGTTCTAGGGGACTGACTAAACCGGTTTTAACAGTCAATTATGTTCGCTCGTTCAGGGCACAACAAATTTCCATGAAATGTTGAACCGACACAAGTTACACCAATAATTGCTTTTGAATGGTTCGTGACCTTATTTTTTTTTTAAAAAAAAGGTCAATTTCACGTTTTCGTTCGCATTTCATTGGTTCTCTCCGATGGACAAGAGCGTTGTTGCAAGGCCCACATCGTTGATCGTTGTTGGCTGCGGGCCTAATCTAGTTCGCGTTGTCCGGAGCGGTGTTACGCACAATGGATAGATAATGATTTCAACTTCGTAAAAACTTGACCTACATGAGGCCGCAATTAGGCGAATTTGAGCTTTTCCGCTTGACGCTAGAACGCGTTTTTTGCCAACCCGTTACCTACTAAAACTCAATTTAGCACTCATGCGGAACGTGTTATGGCCTATCTCGTTTCAATAGCAAATTGCACCTGGAAAACACGATTCATGTTAATTGAATGGCAGGATGCCTGAAATAGCGAGCAGGTCGTTGAACCTAACGTTACTTCGCTATAACACACGAGCGGAAGAGTCTGCCTCCTGGTGGCTAAAAACTGCGTTTGGTTAAAATAACAATTATTATTTTGATGTAGTTTTTTTTTTGTTGTTGCTGTGTAGCAATTATAGGTCTAAAGGTCCGAAACTTCAACAGGCAACTCTGTATTCAATGCATTTCCTATACAATTTGTCATTCCTGTAAAGCCCTGTTAATGGAATATTTTCCAGTTATACATGTATACACAGCATGCAACTTGTGAATATACAATTATCTGCAAATGTCGTTTAATGTATAAATTTGAAAAACATGCTTTGAGAGATAGATGTATTTCGGGTAATATGCATATAGGACAATTTTGGAAATGTTGACATGTTAGGAAATATTTGCAGGATATAGCGCCATTAGTACATTTCCAAATACATCCTGGAAATGGAAAAAAGCTTGTGGTATTCATAGAAAATAATGGGTAAATGGAATCAGATTTTGAAATTTTATAATTTTCAAATACATTTCTGAAAATTATTAAAGTTTAGGAACTGTCTTGTAATTCTTAAAACGTTCTTCGTTAAATTCTCTATTGTATCTATGTATAACATGTGACAAGCGGTATATTTGTTTAAATATTTGATTACTTGCAAGGGTAATTCATGATTATTTTGGAATTATGGGAATTGGAGAACTTTTTGGTCGTCATATAGGGAAAGGAAACCATTTACTGGTGGTGCCCACCAGCATATCTTGTTCCAATATTTATGAAACAATACTCTACCAAAGTTTTAAACATTAGGCTATGTTTAATGTTATTTAACCCCCTACATGTTATTCAAAACCAATTTTACTATTGAAAACGTTCCTATATTATTGGAGTACATGCAAATAAGAAGCGCTTAGGAAATGTTAAGTGGAACCATGGAAAAAAATACGAAAGTGTTGGTTTATTGTAAGAAATAGTTTTAATTTATTAGCATTAATATATATCATATATGTTGATGTATGGGAAATTCCTTATAAGGAAATACGTGGCTGTACGTGGAAGTCAAGCATAAACTGTTAAAAAAATGAGGAAATGGATAGC
Source organism: Ophyiulus pilosus (assembly GCA_033995625.1). Classification (NCBI taxonomy): domain Eukaryota; kingdom Metazoa; phylum Arthropoda; class Diplopoda; order Julida; family Julidae; genus Ophyiulus; species Ophyiulus pilosus. The sequence goes on along the minus strand of JAUJYV010000534.1, from coordinate 34,561 downwards.
ATATTGCAAATTTTATAAAAATGCGAAGAAAAAACAAATTGGTGTATATTCTGTGGTTAGAAAGTGAATGCAAATTTGCGAAATTTTACGCTCTCGTGACCACATTGGGTACAATCGTGAGTATGTAACACTTTATTGCAATTTTATATTAAGAAAAAATTGGTTTTCAGTAAGTGGGAAAGTTGCATCCTTGTTAATTTCGGTTTTGTTGTTGTTTTTAAAATAAGAAAGCTTGAGTGCGGAAATATATAGGCTAACATGGTGTGTAAACATTAGGAATTTAGGCCTATTACTATGAAGCGCTTTCTTCCTGGTCTGAAAAATAAAAAAACAACAACAACACTATAAATAAAAATAAAACAAAGCAAACATGGTCAAAAAAATCCAGTTTTTTCCACATGATTCCGTGCGCATCCTCGCTCATTCAAAATGGCGGCAGGGTGTTGTATGCCCCTCTTTGATTGGTTCCAAAAGTAAGCTTCCTCGTTTGGGTAAATGACACCCTAACTCAATTGCGTGAGAATCTACATATTATGCTAATGTAGGTGCGTGGACGTGACGAGTTTTGTTTTCTTTTGGTTTCTCAGGGGATGACCCCTTTGGTGATGACTTTGCATTTACAGTTGTTAAAGGGGATGGGTTGCACACGTGACCTACTTCTAAGCAACTATGTATATAATACGTCGCCGTATATAAATTTGCTTTTTAATTGTGTCTATATTGTATACAGTAAATATCATGGTTGTATACGACACATCAGTATAACGTGACACGTGGATACAATCATAGTACAAAGTTTTCACTTCCTTTTTTGTATACAAAATAAATAAAATTAAGCTTTTTCGATGACTTTGGGGACACCCTGCGGTTTGATATATTTGACCTCATAAGGATGTCTTCTGGTATCATGTAAGCCTTCAAAGTAGCGGACTGGGTCTACACATATTGGTTGCCAGGATAAAAAGGGGTCCCTATCACAACTAATTACTATCAATTAATTGTTATAAGAAATAAATTACAATTTTCTAGAAATACATAAGTGGAAAAACTGTACAATTACATTTTTTTGCGATTTTAGGATACTTAAAAAAGGTTTTTAATGTAATTTATAACGTTTAAGGTGTGCCACAATCCGTTGGGCAGGCTGACACCCTGGACAGTCCGCATACAATATAAATTATTGCAAACATACATGTGTGCAAGTCAGTCGTTGACTTACGACCTATGTGACGTACTGTGCGATTTTACGACCGTTTTATGTGTTTTTTTGCCTTTGTTCTATCTACACAATGTTTAAGAAAGATAATACAAAGGTTGTAAAAATAGTTAACAAAAAATAGAGATGATAAAAGGGTATAAAACTAACGTAAAGAAAGAACTCAAGAATATCCCGGCTTGTGCTAAACAGTAGAAATATTTTCACATTTACCAATTTAAAAAAGTGTCATTTAATATATTATTTGTGTTTACTGTTTTGTACGAGTATATGTTGAGACAGCAGCTAAACGAATCCGCTCCTTTATTCGAAGAAATGCATACGATAATTTTGCATTGAAATTCATTATAATTTAATCATCTGTTATTGACTATGATTTTTTTTAGCGTTTACATAACACGCAATTAGACGACATAAATAATTCAATCGCCTATCTGGAAACATAACTGGACCTTAAATTATTAATTATGGTAATTGGCTATTCCCGGATTTCGGCCTCATCCACGTCGCTAATTGGCCCTGCTTTTGGATCTTCTATATAGTTTAATGTAGTTTAACAACAGGTGAAACCGCGTTCACTTCCGCTTTCAGTGACCCACATGTGGTTGTTTTTAACGTGCTAGTGACTTTTTGGGGTGGGGGAGCAAAGGAAAGGGGTAAATGGCTTTTACTAGAAAACATGCACGATGGGATGTCACGAGTGGTTTGTCGAATCGATCGTCGAATGGGGGCTAATCAAGCCGAGTTTTTTTTTTTGTTGTTTACCAACAGGTCTCCCCAAAGCGCCAGAGGGATTTTGGGGGAGTTTCACCCCCTTAGCACGAAACTTGGTCATTCTCGGTCGTTGACCCTGCAGTGTATAACCGAGCGCTTCAATGTACTGAATAGTGTATAACACGAACTTCAGGAAAGTGCCGTTATCCGGCCAATGGGAATAGCACGAAAACATCACCATTGACAACGAACTCGCTAGTCAATAGCAAGGGAAAAGGAGAAATTGTTCATGGAATTATCTATTTCTGGTACGAGATAATTTGAGAAAAACGGTGAACGTTTGTGGATATAATTGAGATTGGCGTAGTCGCTAAATCCCGTGTTTACCCAAAGGAAATACTTTGTTTAAGGGCGGAAACCGAAAATGAGATTGGGAAGGTCGGATTATGAGGCCCCACATATATGGTTAAACGTTTTTTAAATATAAAAATAGCATTAACGTGTGATGAAAAAAAACCCAACATACTTTGAACACATTTTTGCCTTCGCGAACTCACGCGAACATATATGCATATATATCTTCGAAACTTCAAATATGTTCTAAATAAAATGGTTAGGCTGTATTGGAACACGTTTATAAAAAAAGGTTACAACCATTTTTTTTTAAACGTGTTCCAATACACATTGAACATATTTCATGAAAGTAGCATATATACAATATGAAATACATAAATACTTATGTACATGTATATTGACGATAATATGTTCTCATTTCCAACTTTGCGTAAGACTTTGAATTGTTTATCAGTTTGTCCCTCAACACTTGCTAAGATGATGATTAGCCTTTTTAGCAATAGTAATTAAGGAATAAGAACATTTTTAGACATAATGTTGTTGTACACTTAATAGAGTGCAGTATATAGTGTAAGCATGCTTTTTATGTGCATTGCAATACTAGAAAAATCGTGAACCCAACAGTATATCCGAGGTATATGCCTGTGTTAATTTCAGCCTGCCAGTCGTATGTGCAACACGCCACTGTCTTGAGTGATTGCCTAGTCTTGGGGTAACCAGTTTGCAATCTTTCTTTGTGCAATGGGTGTATATAATGCGGGGCAATACACTTTGATGTTATTAAGATTCTTTGATGAATGTTGAAAAAGATCCAGTGATAAATGTGTTAGATACCATCTACAATGTTAGACAAAGCATTGAGGAGTGCATCCCAAGAGGGCTAAAATATCTTAAAAATCTTTGGAGTGAAACCGGAAAATCTGGGGCGAATCCCAAGACAGAAGTGCAACGGTGAAAGTTTGAGAAGCGTAATGCTTGACAACATTTCTTTGGGTTTATTTTGAGTACATCTAAGGAAAATCCGAAGAAAGCCGAAATTAATTTGGGAAATATTTGGGTTGGACGTGCAGGAGGAACTCCTTGAGAAAAGTTCAAAGTTAATCTCGTGGAATCAAGAGGCTGTTATATAATAGTTATAAACCTTGTTTCGAATCCGTTGGGAATCTCAATAAATACTTTTAGGAATTGTTTAAGACTCGCACATTTTTATCCAGAAGCGTATGCAGTATTTGAAGCTTCTTATTATCCATGGTGATTGGAGAGCGATGTTTCGGGATTTCAAAACTACTGCTAATACCCAGATGTAAAACTCGAAAATACGAGAAATATATATGACAGGTATAACACTAATAAATATAGGGATAAAATATATTGCATTTGTATTATATCCATATTGGAAAACTTCAGTATGCAACTCTGAATGTTCTTCTGTTTGTTAATGTATAGGGCATCGAATTCGATTAAAACCCTGCAGAGCTTCTGACAGTTCATTTAATTCGAAAATAGGGCCAAAGGTGATCTAACAGCATATTAATAAAGAAATGTGGCGCTGTATAACACGTGGTCGTGCTATTTTGTCCAATATAGCTCACTTAGCTAAAGGTCATAATTTCAGTTGGGAAAACCAAACGAATTAATAAGTCAAGTTTGTTTTTATTTTTGCATTTCTGGAAGTGGATGCAATGGATTTTTTCCAGAAGGGTTAATTCTTCGTGTAAAAGATTCATTTTCAGACATTGGCCCTGCCTGGTTACAAGGTTTTTTAAGCCCTTGCATCTTCGATTATGGAGGAGGATTACCTCCTTCAAATTGGGCCAGCCGTGGGGTACGTGGCACTGTGTTCCGTATTTTAGAACATTTTTAGTGCTGATGGGGGGAAACCCAGGTTGAAGGTTTGTTTTTGATTTACGATCGCCGACCCCCCCAGCTGGAAGGGCGGGAGCGGAAGTGACATGTGCCTAAAAATGAAGGTAATTCGTGGAGGGCATTCACCCCCTCATTTTTTGCCAAATCATGAAATCGTAAGAGTTACATAAGTGTGACTCAGGGACTTCAGGGCTATACCTCCGTCCTCCCTCGGCTGGTCATTGCCACACTGACCTCCTTGTGCTAGATATGCGCATGAAAGACAAACGCGTTATAATGACCTTTTATTCGCTGTTATGCGTCAATAACCACCATCATAACGTATGGTGGCTATCAATGCCGAAGATAAAAGGGAAATTATTCAGTTTTTTACCCTAATTCTTGCCAAGGGAAATAGGGTTAAATCGTTGCTCCATTTTTTTTACTTACCTATACCTCTACTCTTTTTTTCGTATGGGTGTGTGTGTGACGGAGATGCATCCGGAAGTTAGGTGACACTGAATCCAATAACGTCATAAAGAAATTCAATGTCTTCATGTGTATGATTGTATACTTTAAAATCTCACGGTATCAGAAATTTGTGAAACTTTTATCTGAAATTCCAAGAAAAACCAAGATACCAGAATGAAAGAACAATCGGTGCTTATTTCGGTGCATAACGATGAGAGAAAATATAATAGTTTTAATATATTTTCAATGTCTTCTTTTTACCACTCAAATTTAAGAAAATAAGACAATGTTTTACAAACTTTTATATATATATCTACAGTTTGAATGCAAATTATGGAAGTCATAATATTAGCATAACCAAAGCTAAGGCTCTGTGGCAGCTAGTGCTTAATGCGTATGAGTTGTATTACTTAAGATGCAATAGCTATACCGTATATAATGATATTTATTTACTTAGAAATGATTTGAATAATTCGCTATATTGGGGAAGTCTCCTGGTCATGCTATTTAGGATCTGCAAAGTTATACCTTGCGGTGCAGGCATGGTCATAGTATATGAGATAGGGACCACTTTCCTAACCAGGCAGTGTCACGGGTTGGTGAGACGAAGGACTTACCCAACCCACTGGGTTTCGTCTACCTTGAAACGGAAATGGGGTTGATGCATGCAAATTGGCGTGCTGACCCTGCGATTTGATTGGCAAATTAATTTTCGTTTAGATTTGGTAAGCTCACTGCGCGGTCCCGTTCACCTTCGGTAACCCGGTAATTTGTTGTGGAGATACTAATTGGCCGAATGATTGAGAGTATTGGTCATCGGCGTTCCAGTTCTCAGCACCCTGATGCATGCATTATCTCCCTGTTATGGTGGCTTATCCTTGCCTCAAACTCAGCGATTTTGATCGATTAATTGGCAGAAAATGGGACATTTTAGTGGGGTATTTCAGAGACAGAATTCCTTGACAGTATAGTTTTAAGTCTTTGGGTTATTTTAAATCTTCCTGGTCTTTTAATGTGGTATACCAACGCGGGTTCTATCATGTGAGATGTTAAATACTGTAAAATGCTAAAGAACACACTTATAGGGCCGCTGCTAACGAATTCCTGGATCATGTATGTCCTGCATGGAGATTAAACTTTTTAAACAATGGAAGAGGATTTTTCTTTATTGGGTATGAATCCAAATTGGGCAGGTTTTCAAAGTTGACCCACCAGACTGAATGTCAATTGATGAAGACTTTCTACAAGGACAAGAGTGGAATCCCCGTCTGGCTTTCTCTGGTTTCTTGGTGGAACCAAGAAACATTTATGAAAATTGGCATTCCAATGCCCCTGCAATGCTCGCTATGCATGACTTTTTCTGTGATCCAGCTAGGTGAGCAATGTTTTTTTGTTGTTGTTGAAGAACAAGGATAAATGTGGATAAATAAGGATGGCCGTTATTGAAATGGCTTTTCTGGCGTCTGGCTGCAGTTTGTTAGCTAATTTCAGATTAGTTAATCCTTGGGCCATCGCATTCATGCAAATTCAAAACAAGGACAGTCTCCAAACTTGCCAAGGGTTTTAGTTTTGTTGACATCCGCATGGGGTCCGGACTTTTTTATTTTCTGTAAAAAACGTCGCCATACTTAAATTTGTCGCCAAATGCTATTTGCGTGCGCGACCTACTTTGAATAGGTTCGCAATTTTTTCCACCATTTTCCTTCTTAATTTGTCCACTAAATGGGCCGAAGTCGTCGTTGGCACCTATAATTGCATCCGTCCCGCAGCCGTTTGTTTCGGGACCGACAGGCAGGGCTAAATATACACGATCGTCCTAATTGCGAAGCGAAATTAGTGTTTGTTTTTGGGAGAAAATGCGCTCCTGGTCTTTCAGGAATTAACTCTTTCGGGTTCCTTGTGCCGAATTTGAAAATAGCTCTTTGGCTAATGAGGCAATGCCAGGGTAGAAGGACTATCGTACTGTTTTACCCCTTGTTTTTTTACCAGCTGCTAAGTTAGGGAGGATGAGCTGGCAGCATCCAGATCCGTAATTAAGTCTATTTAGGTGATGATTTACCCCCTTCAAAGCATGCAGTTTCTTGAAGGCGATTTTTATGGACTTTTGGAACATACCAAAATAATGTACAATGCAGATACAACAAGTTTAATACAATGCATTAGTTTTTTTCCCATGGTTAATTGAAAGTAACGTGCTTAAATTAATCACGGGCTTATTTATATATAATACGACATTTCGATGTTGGATAAAGTTATCTTAATTGGAAAACATAACGACATTAATATTTCATTTTTTCATACACCACTGAAAAATACTTTTAAGGTATGCAGTCCGGTGGTTCGAATCTTCTTTATTAAATTTTGATTAACAATTAATTAAGTTTTTTCCCTAATTTTCTGTTGCCAAAATGTTTATTTTACATTGCTCACAGAAATTAACGTACCGTGTGAAAATACTCTGACATTTATTGTAAGATAAACATGTATATTCATTTTTCAGTGTAAATTAGTGTAAAGCAATGGTATAAAATATCTGATTCAACATAAGACCAAATGGCAAAACATGTGGTTAAAGAATGTCCAAGATGTAGCACTCGGTATTTAAACAAACATCATGGTGCACCATATGATCATTTACAGAAATGTCTCCCGATACCATGACAGAGCCTCCACCGTACCACATACACGTGTGTCAAAAATTGTACAAAGCATTCCGCTCATTTGAACGTCTGTGTACACAGGCAATTCTATCAGTCACACAGGAAAAATCGTGACTCGATCGTCGGTAAACAAACCAGCCGCCAACCAAACGACATGATATCTAGCAAATTCCAAGTGAGCTCTGTGGTGGTCCGTGGACAGAGCTGGACCTCATGCAGGAATATGACTGCACAAACTAGCCTTCCCGAGACGTTGATCAACTGTTTCAGTGCCTATTCTAACACCATGCACGTCTTGAAGCTGTAACTTCAGAGATCTTACAGTTACAAACTGTTGTTGCAGGATTGAAAGTCGTAGAAAATGATCCTGTACACTGATTTTTGATGAGGGCTGCGAAGCTCAGGTCTTCTGAAATGGTTATCAGTCTCCCTATATCGCTGCATCTTTCGGGAAACTGATGTGTTGGAGACACCAAACTGTTTTCCTATTCTGCAAAAGCTCCAACCTTAATCATGCAAAACCAATGTCTATGCACATTCCTCTGCCTTCAAATTCTGAGATTCTCTAGGTATTACGATTATCAGAAACCTTATTTGACAGCAGCTGTGCGGAAACTAAAAACCAGACTGCACAAGTTTGTGTCATCAGTGGGGTCAAAAAGGAAAGATTTTATGATTTTTTGCTATTTTTACCTTGGAAATTTGGGGAAGTGTGGGGGAAGTTTTTTTTTTTTTATATAAAATTCCGACAAAATTGTCCAGACATGCAACTCTTCGTTCCAATGATTGATGTTCATTCACTTGGATAGCTATAATGATTGTTATAGAAAGCGGCTACAAATTAAGCTTTGGGACCCTGCTGCAATATACTCGTACTGATAAAGATGTGTGAAGTTACATTTTTGCAAGCTGAGCTCGCATGCCTAGAGAACAAAGATGTACCTGCTGCTGTAGTTTGGCATGCAATTTTATTGATGATTAAACCCCACAGCCCATTGCAGATACTGTGGGAGTTTCACAAAGCGTCATTGCCAGACTGGGTATACTAGACTAGTGCAGGAACAGTACTCAGAAGACCAGCACAATAACTGCACAACTGCAACATGCATTCGCAACAGCAACAGAATTTCGTTTATAAACTCAAACCATTTGCCGTCTACTTCACAAAGCAGGCTTGTATGCCCGCAGGCCACTGAGGTACCCGCTTAAAAAAAATAGGTACTGCAGACCTGGGTTGCCGAGCAATAGTTCTGTACTGTTCACAGTTGAGTCAAAGATTCAGCTGATGTGCGGGGACTGCTCATCCCAGTGTTGGAGTGGTGGATGTACTGAATTCTGTCTGCTCAATGATAGCATTAAGGTGCAGGGCCAATGGTGATCACAGCTAATTTGGTGAAAATGTGAACACAAAAATTATTCGAAATCGTCATTTAATAATTTCACAAATGTCTGCTGAAGTCCACGGTCATTTGCAACATTAAAAAAAAAACAAAAAAAAAACAATAAAATAAAAAAACAACGAACGGTACACAACTTCTGCGGATTATTGATAGGATTTATCATACACAGCAAAACACTTAAGAAAAAAGCAGCCCAGAAGCTAAACTTGATGCTCAAAATGTTCACCACTACAGTCTACAACGCTAGTGCATATCACCCGTATTTTTTATATTGCACTTCTTACTGAGCTTGGGACAAACGTAACCGCTTCTATAACATTCATGAAAGATTCTATAATATTGAATTTCTGGTAAATCTCGTACCCCTGACTAATCTCGAAACGTTATCTATGGGGTTATTCAAACGTTTTAATCTTTCTCCTAATTCACATCTTGTTTCCCATATATGAACGCCTAACAACCACTCTAGGAGTAGGCATAATCCTTTGACCGAGCTTCGTGCCAAAACGGATGCGTACTATTGGTCCTTCTTTTTGTATGCGATTAGACGATGGAATAGCCTACCTGGCGATTCTCCTGATTTGGTACAAATTCAATCTAACAATGATGTCTAATTCGCTACTGACGTAAGAGCATTCTCGTTCATTTGCTGACTGTAAGGTACTGAGTTGAATTGAATTAAATTCCTGAGAAAAAAAATGAATAAAAAAAAAAAAAATGAATAAATAAAAAATAAATAAAAAAAAGAAAACGTAGGAGCATTCTCAGTTGAATTGAATTGAATTCCTGGAAAAAAAAAAAAAAAAAAAAAAAAAATTGAATAAATGAATAATAATAATAATAATAATAATAATAATAAAAAAATAAAAAAAAAACCCTCTATACATATCGATAAAACAACAAATCACGATATACACCGAACCACACTGCTCCATTGGCTTGATGAATAACCGAATAAATATAACCTCCCACAATCTTCTATCTCCACCAGGCCTAATAATAATAAATAGTATTGCATTATGCCCACTTTGCCAATATCTTTACAGAACAGCAGCAAATATACAGAGAATCATAAAGCAACAATATCATCTAAATACTACAGCAAACTCTAACAACTTACGGTGGAGTATACCTAAAGGTCTCCAGTAATTGCCTGCTATATCTATACCGCAACAAACTCCTATATTGTCTACCTTGTGTACCTTGGCTATGCTCCCAGTAATGGCTAACTTAAGGTGCCCTTCAGGGCTGGTGCCTAGCCTGTGAACCTCACCCAATGTCTCTTGTGATCCTATGCATCCTAATCAATGTCTGGGCTCTATGTGGCCTTAGTAGCCTTTGAGCCCCTAAACCTCAACCAACCAACCCCAGTAATGGTCAAATTAAGTCCTCTACCTAACCAAAGGGAGATCCTCTCTCAACTAATATAAGATATATCACACTAGCGATTAGATCAACCACATCGTACTATTTCTAATTTTTAATTTTATGATTGACTGCTAAGTTTGGACTCCACTGATGGCTTGTTAGGATTTATCGTACAATGTCAATTTGTAGGTTTATCTGTAAAGGCATGCTTGATTACTCCAACATCTCTTTTTCAGCACGTGTATTACTCAGAGAGGTTTACACATTAGCCTTATTTCTCATCGTATTGCTTAGAGAATCTCACAATTTGATGACAGAGTAATGTGCACAGGCATTGGTTTAGCATGAGGTAGGTTGGATCTATTGCAGAAAGGGAAAATGGTTTGATGTTTCCAATGCAGCAGTCTCCCTAAAGATGCAGCAGTATATGGAGACTGGTAACCATTCCACAATACCTTTGCAGGGCAGAACTTGTGCAACAACCTATGCACAGGATCCTTTTCTACTACTTTCAGCTTTGCAACACCGGTTTGTGACGCCTAGATCCCTGCAGGTACATCTTCAAAATGTGCTTGGTATTCGAATCTGCACTGAAATAGTTCATTGACGTCTCAGGAAAGCTGATTTGTTCAGTTGTATTCCTGCATGAGGTCCCGCTCCTTCCACGGTTCACCACATAGCTCGCTTGAAATTTGCAAGAAATCATGTCACTTGGTTGTAGGCTGATTATAACAATGTTTTGTTTACCGACGAGTCATGATTTCGCCTTTATGACTGGTGCACAGTACCTATGTATACAAACGTCCAAATTAACGTTATGCTTTGTGCCATTTCTTACACACATGTACATTCTATTGTGGAGGCCTTGTCATGGTATGTTGAGGCATTTCTGCAAATTATTGTACAGACTTAGTGGTGCTCCATGATGTTTGCTTAAATGCCTAGTGATACATCTTGGACATACGTAAACCACATGTTGTTGTTTTTATTTTGCACCTTATGTTGGATCAGATTTTATACTTTACCAGTATTTTACCCCATACTGCACAGGTGGTGCAACAAAACCTGGCAAGGTAGGTATTGGTGTAATTATGTAAAAGCGTTGGTGTTTCAATGTGTTTTAAACGCCATCCTTACTTTGCAATACTTATGTACTATGATATACTTACTATATGTCCATTTAAGTGTAATATGGTTTATTGTGAGAAATTTTTTCCCTTATGTTATATCTTGCTTCATCCAGAAGGTGGTGCTAGATGTAGGAGCCCTTTGCTCTTATTGGACATCTTGGGGAATATGGGTTATATCTTCCCCATCTGTTTATGCTGATTTTTGTGAATGTACATATAACTGGCTTGCCCAGAGTTGTTTTGTTACAATTTCAATAAAAGTATATAGGTTTAAATTAAAAGTTTCTATACTTATTCCAATCTAAATCTAAACCAAGGATGGATTATAAGGACGCCAAGCAGGATACCTAAGGATTGAAGGGTCGTGGATTCTATTCTTCATTTTCAGATTGTGAATAATCCAGAAGTATAAGCTACTTGACGAGTGCTCCTATTCAAGATCACGTTATTTTGTATCTTCAGATGAGTATGAGCATCGTCTGTGGTTGATTAAACTTTAAGGAAATTTTATTCTCAACCAAAATCTACAATCAACCATCAGAACTCTCTACGTTCAAATAGCAGGCCGTTATTCTACAGTGTTTATCTTCATCACTATTTATCAAGGACAATGTTGAAATTCTTCAGATTGCAGCAAGGTCCATAACCAACCAAAGGAAAAATCGTTTTTTGTGCTTAGGAATCAAACATCCCAATCACATTTTGGTAGCAGTTAGTGGTTCTGCTGATTGAAGATGATGATGCTACTCAAGGAAGAAATTGCCAGCTGAAAATTCTTCTAAAAACAGTGAAATCCACGTGTGCTTTGGATTTCAACATTACATGCTAGGGGAGTGTCCCAGTGCAAATCGGAAGATGTGTTAACAACGAACGTTTGTGTGACGCTTGCCAGTTATGCAAGATAACTAAGCAGCCTTTCAACCAAAACTTCAAGATGGTCAACAAAGCCACTGGAACTTCTTCATATGGATCTATGGGGACCGGACAGGCCACAATCTTCAAAACGTATCTTCAACAATTATAGATGATTTTCCCAAAAAAATGGTTCATCTTCCCCTTTAAAAACAAGGAAGACGAGTTCTCCAAATTCACTGCGTTTGTGCATTTCGAGGAGAACCATTGGTATCCAAAAATCAAGAAGATATATAGGCAGATAATGGCATGGAGCTTTGCCACAAAACTTTTCCTCTTTTTCTATGAAAGAAGGGAATAGACGACCAACAAACCAGAGTGTACTCCCCCACAACAGAACAGTGTTGCAGAGGTTGAAGGCTGGATGTCCAGGATTGGGAGGGAATCCCAAAGGGGTATTACATCTGGAACTCGGTTACCTCAAAGTGTGAACATATATTCATGATTGGTGTATTCCACAAATGTGGTTCTCCACGAATTTTTTACTGTTGTCGATGTTGTTTTCCGTTTACACGTGTAAGCATTTAATTTACATTGACCATTGTTTTATAATGAATATACATGTCTATTTCACAATATATGTCAGAGTATTTTCCATATTTTCAAATGGTGCATTGTTTTTCAAGTGTGGAAGTCAAATGTGACTATACGGAAAAGTAACTTGAGGGTAAAATTTGTTTATCTATAATTAAAAATGTCTAGCTTGTATTCGTTTACTTAGGATAGAATAGCCCTCACTTGAAAAACTGACCTGTTTGACATCACTTAAGTTTGATTTAGAGTTGCAGAATATTGATAATTCCATAAGAAATATAATGGGTTGTTGTTAGTAAACGTTTTTTTATTAAACAAAGAATAAAAGATTAAAAATATAGCACAAAAAAATTAGAAATACCAAAGATAACACAAATAAGTTTGAGATTAAAAGTTCTGATAACAGAACATACATGCAGACAGACGCACCTTGCATCACTTGCTTGTGAAAAGGCATGTACAGATGCAACGTGTGCCCCACCCCTGTCTTGTCTGACCTTTGGCATCCTGCTGCGTACTTATTTGGGCTTCACCTTGAGGCGTTCTCGCCAGCGTTGAGGCATTGAACAGACACTACCGTCGTGTTTAATATCTTTTAAGGCCAGGGGATATGAAAGAAACGAAGGCAAGGCTATCTGTGGGCACAAGTACCGATCTTCGCCAAATAATTAGAGCCCACTTTGGTCTAGACGACCTAATTTTTGAAAAAAAAAGAGGTAAATAAAAGCAGTGCCATAAGGTTCCAGCGTTTTTCAGTGGAAAACAAAACTAAAGATAAAAGGGGTCTGATTGGTGCAAATGCCAAACCTGTTTGCCTAAACAGATAAATTCAAGGTAGGCCTGTTGCTTTGGAATGGGGAACTGTGACGTCATGCGATAGTTAGTTTCGTTTCCGATGGAACGTTTAATAACAATGAGGAATTTGTTTTAGATCAAATATTTGAACTCAATTCACAGCATTGCGTGACTAACAAACTGATGAAAAGATAATGAAGGAAAAACTGTAGTGATTTGTGAGGTTTGCAATTTCTTGACAAAGTCATTGCAAAGAGTTTAAGATGGCAAACTTTTGTGCGGTATTTTGTAAAATTTTATATCTTCAGATATTTAAATCAATATCTTTGACAATAGTCTAATATTGAATGCATTCGATTATAGGTTTGTTTTTTTAAAAAAATAAACGGTTCAGTTAAAACCTTTTACAAAAAAACACATCTGTTCCCTTACATGGGCAACTCGTATAAGTCGGTATATGTACATGGATGAACTTTTTAATATCCTTTTAAAAATATGCCAACGTTAGCAATCAACAAACAAACAAACTTTATAATATCAAGATTTATCGATAACCAGAGTGGCAGAAGTTAAAATCGGGGGGTATTCGTCTCCTGCTTATAAGACGTGGGTTGCAGAATGTTGATAACCTGTCGCTATAAACGAGATTACAAAGTTGAGGTAAAGTTACCCTACCCTATATTTGAAGAAAGGAAATTGGGATTATTAGATGATTAGCTAACCATCATTTTTTACTTTAAAGATCTCTTCGTGACGTCTCTCGTATTTTCTGAAAATGGAGTAATAACGTGTCCATGCACGCAAAAGCTGACGATAAACCTAAGACCAAAAATTGTATTTTATCCTGGCATGCCGATGACCAAAGTTCTGAAAAACGTGCAAAACTATTTGTTGCCTAATTTAATGATCAGTATAATTTTAAACTTGCACGCTTATTTATTTTTTTAATAATGCGTTTTTAAATTAAGGTGTGTAGTTCAATACCTTGGCACGAGGTGGCATAGTACGTCTTAGGAAGCATTACACTAGCTTAAATACATTAATAAAACTGAAAAAAAGCTGCAAACTTGTTTTTTTTTAACAATGTCAGCATAGTGCTATAAAAATCATTGTTAATGGGATAATTTTGGGTTTGCATATATTCAATATTTTCATGGTCAAAAGTATGTCGGAAAAAATTTACATGACAGGTATATTGCTTAGTCTAATAAGGTTATAAATCCCCTTATCAAACGCTGACACCCTGCTATGAGAATTGACCATTTATGAGCATACATTTCGAGGTTGTGGCTAAAGTAGATTTCACGAGTCAGGATGTCCGAAAGTGAATAACGGCGAGTTTTCAAAAACTTGGCCTACTTACTAAAACTATGAGATTGGTTAGTTTCGCAACTTCTAGTAATTGTAATTGTAGACGGGTGCGAAATGGACAGTCTATAATTTCAGGCATCTAACCCAGATTTCTGTTTCGCCCATATTAATTTCCAAGGCCTATATACAAATTTGTGTATCGTCGCTTTTGTTTCTCACATTTCATCGTGAAAACAATAAGCACCGTTTATGAAACTTATACACCCTCTAAACACCAATGACCAAGTGATGCATGGAGGCCTGCAACCCGAAAAAGGATTTTTTTTTTTCTCAAAAATTTTGTTTTCGTTTTTGCTCTTTGAAGTTTCACTCCTTATTTATTTATGTCATGTTTGGAAACCTTCGGCAGGAAATAACAAGGTTTTACCTTGTCTGCGTTATGAATAATATGCAGTGTCCTATTAACACACTTAGCCAGCCGACCAATAGGATGGCACGACGTTCAGCGCCGATTAAAGGGTTGATTTCTCTCTTTTCACCAACGTTTTTATGCTACTATAGCAGCCAGCAAAGTTTTCCAAGTTTTTTTTTTTTCTTGCATCAAGGAATTTAGGCCACTGCTAAGTTCCGAATTAAGTTTGGGCAGGTTAACCCATCCGAGTGCATAAGCATACGAACAAGTTAATGTCACTAACGGGTAATGGTACGACGAGACAAACGATATCACATTATACAGTCGAGAAGTATGCACTTGCTAGAATTATTCATTTCATTGTCATCGAGTTTTGCATTTCATTGTCTGCATGGTGTCACTTCAATCTGGTTTTTAATTATACCCACAGGTGGCATTGCAAACATGTCTGCCACCATTCAATAATGCTTGAAAAATCACGTTGAATGATATAAGTTCATTTTTGTATATTGTCAAGTTGGTCTGTTTTTATTTTTTATTGAAAAAGGTGACAGACAGATAATAGTTTAATCTCTTAAATGATAAAAGCAGATGTAAAAGGAAATGCAATATCCAGCTGTATATATCTAGCTGAATAATTAATCATTAAGAATATATTAAACATTTCGAGAATTTAACATTCACATGAAACGATTTCATGTGAAATGCCACGTTTTTATGGTCCTTAATGGAAAGTTTAGTGTGTACTTAAATGAGATTAAAGTTTTGTTCACGGTACAAGATAAGTTAAGTTCATCACCGGACTTTTAACTAAAAACGAGATAAATTCATTGCAAGAGTCTAATTTCATGCAAAAATAATTTACACAGTATGGGAAAATATATGTAATGTCAATACAGCGATCGTTGCTCATTATTTTAAGTATTTGAAACAAAATTATTTGTAGATCTTTACTTGTGGAACTTTACTCCCTATAATATTAACTTCATTAGTTTAAACACAATGCGGTTTTATGTCTCCTTGACTTTAAAAAATTCCATATAGTTTTGTTCGTAATTAGGAACAGGATTTTTCTGGAAATTTGGTTGAATAGTGCTAGTATGATTAACAGGGAATTTTCGTGAGGGAAACTTGTTTGTCCTCTGCTCAGGGTACACCCTGGTTCTGTGACAGGATAATCACAAATTTGGCCATGGACTGGTTTAAATCGTTTGCATATTTTGGTAAACATCACGAAACAATAATTCCTAATTGTTGCATCTACTTCCTAGAAATAAGAAATCAAGTGGCTGTCAAAGATCGACAAACCTGCGATGGTATAAACTGTTTCAAGCGGAGATAATTAGAGGAGACTCGACTGATCTCTATTGATTCGTTGATGGAGGCATGTCTTAAAATATATTTCAACAGCTTTAACATTTTTGAGCATGGAATTCCAGCTTTGAATAGCTGCTCTTAATGTAGATTCGTGTACACCCCCAATCTCTTTGGCTGTTGAAATATCCATCGTATAGTTAGAAAGGCAATTTTTATAGAATCTAAACTCGTTTACTAAACAAAGTTCACGTTTGCAAGCGCCCATTATATTTTTCATTTGCTCGTGAAACAGACTTGCTAATAATACAGCTATGGTGCAAAGTGTGCCACAAAGTTATCTCACGAATACCTCTTTTTTGTCTTTTCAAATTTGGCGCTTTGAGTATTCTTCTATGTAGCATTGCCTCATATTTTTTGTTTTTTAATTCATATACGAACAATGCCCAAACAGTTTCCCCTCCCCTCAAAAATTCTGATAATATGCGACTTGCATTTTCTAAACATTCTTCATCTTGAGGAATTTAAATTATATAAATTGGTCCTCGTAGTTGCTTATTTTTTTGAGGCGTTCATTAAAATTTAATATAATGCGTGGGTTACATTATAATTAAAACCGATAATGTTTCGACTGATGGTATTTAAGTTTTTATAATAATGTGAATCAGTGGTAATTTTTTTATATAAATTTATGCTATATCTAAACTCCGAAATCTATAAACTTAGAAAATAATCCGAAATGATAAATATGTATTGTGGTTTCAAACACATATTCGTCTCATTTTTTGTTGTTGTAAAAATAAGCATATCAAAACTTATTTATTATTGAATGATTATCTGAATTTGTAATATGGTTGAAACATTGCTAGTGGAAATGGAAGAATCACCAGATTATTTGGTTGCATATATAGGTTTTACCGTATATTTATAACGAGCTAGTTACATTTTCTTATTAGAAAGATATTGGGTGATTCATAATTGCAGGCTGATTTTTTAATATTGCATTTAAATAATTGCATTGTTGGATGTGTTAAGGTTTTGGGCACCTGCTATTGTACGTTTTGTACATTAGCTATAGATAAAGTGCTACGGTGATGGTTCCAATTGGATCAATTAAAATTGCCATTTTATAAGCGCAAAACATCAAAAAGTTTTATAAATCGAACTAATGCTTCCATGCTCCCAAGTGAAAATTCCCATGTATGGGATCCCATAGAACTGGGATTATTGGACAACCCATTATTATGGGTCCTATTGATATGAGCCCCATTACCATTGGTCCCATAATATATAGGTCCAAAACCTGTTATAAATGGATCCAACATCAGGATGTCTTGGATTCCCTATAGGTACAACTGAAAAAAAACATAAACACATTTTTGCTCGTTGAACATAAAATGTTTATTTGCAGATGCCACACATGAAATTCCCTGTTTAGAAAAAACAAATTTAGTTCACTTCTTTGTATAATTGCCGGCGTGCAAGTTTATTAATATCTGAAATCTTGCCACTCAAATATGCATTAAGGGACTTCATTCTTGACTCTATCCCTTCAGTTGGAAGATTTTGAAGACCCAAAAAATGTTCAAATGCTCCTGAAAAAATAAAAGTAACACCTTCATGATACCTAAGTTACAAACAAATTATTTTAAAAAACTGTATATACCAATTGATATAAAATTGGAATAACTTATATACTGCATATACATTCACAATAGCTTACAAAAATGTTTATTTTCATTGCAAACAGAACTATTACTTAACATAGTGCTTAACATCAGTTAAATTGATGTGAACAATTTAATTGATACCAATAAGTAAATAGGTCATTGAATTCTTATAAATCAATTTTTGTCTATTTGGCATGGGACCTCTATAGTCTCATAAGTTCTTATTGTTAAGGGATATGGTCCCTTTATGTCTTATTGATGGTGTCTTCTAAATACGAGATCCCATAATGTTCCCATAAGATGATACATATCCCACTACAAAAAATCCTTTAGACAATGGGTTCCCATTAGATCCCATTGCTTGTCGTATTGGTCTCACTATATCTCATTATCAAGTCTCATTAATCCCATTAGTTTCATGAGATTTGGCTATGGGACTATATGGGAATTTGCACTCTTGGGATTGTCTTTTTGAATTGTAGTGCCATTTTAAAGTCATGCAGAAAAGCATGGAGCTATAGATATAAAAGCTATACAAAAAGTGCATTAGCAATTGTCAAGAACCTTACCACATCCAACATGTGTTTAACTTTGCCAAAATGCAATTTTAAAAAAAAATTGACAACCTGCTCTATAATTATGAATCATCCGCTATATATATTGCAACTTACCTGACGTGTACATACTGTGTATTTGCCAGGGATCATCAGTTTTTCACCATAAAACGGTTATGGGAGTGTTTGCTGCAGAAAATCGTTAGAAGCAATGAATATCGCTGTGGATTTGAGAATGTGACAAATAAATGATAGTTGACGAACGTTTCAAAATCTGCTAACTGACAGACAAACATTTTAATAGTAAAAAGCAATACAATTACAGGAATTGCAAACAATTCTACAGAAACCCCCACAAAAGTTTGGCCACAACTTTACACGTATAAACTGAATAAAGAGGAATATATGCGGGGAGTTTTGACCTTTTCGCTTCCAACTACTACACCAGCTTCAGAAGCTCAACAGTGGTTTAGTCGGAATTAACTGTTAGTTCAAATTTGTTTTTATATAAAGGATATTCTTTAGTTTCTGCGAAACATGAGAAGAGTCAAGGCGGCGCCAAAGAAAAAACAAAACAAATGCAGGCACCAAAGACTGGGTAAAAATATGGGTGGTGAGAAAAAAAATGACACAAAATAAATAAATAATACTACAGTTGTGAAGCGGCCGCGCAACGCAATTTACAAAATTAGCGAAAAGATCAAAACCCACCGAAATAATTGACAGATCAACGAAAATAACATCACGTCTTGCAGTCCTTTGCTAAAGTTTACTCCATTATTAAGCTATAGCGTGGATGAACAAGTTCAAATGTTGGGGTTTGCAGGATAATTATATCCTATTAGGTCAGTGCATGTTTTTCAACTCACCGCACACAAGATGGCGCTTACAATTTTCGCAGTATACTGAATAGGGAGCCAAAATTGTCGCGGCACACCATATGTTTGTTGAGTTCTTTTTCAAGAGAAATTTTCTCTGCTTTTTTCAATGAAATAAAGAAAAATAACGTTTTTAATAAAATAATATGCTCTCAGATGAACATTTGTAATGCGTTTGTATTCACAACTATTGAATAGAAGGTACTTACAGGACATTCACACTACATTAATATAGAGTGTTGTAGTTCTTTAATGTTTCTTATCGCTATATGGGGGTAAATGCTTCCGAAACATTAAGAAAACCATGTTTTTTTGTCCAGAGCGCCACCTATGTATTGTGCACAAGTTAGCGATTAGTGTCACTGTGGCAAATTCTCAAGATTAACAAATGGCGTATTTGGGCTTGCAATTGTGGACGGCTTAAGAGCTCAGCATTGGAGATGATGCCAGTTTTCATGATGGTTTTGTTTGAAGCTAACTCGCTATTAAATAAATGGGTGCAATGGAAGGTGAATGGAAAAAAAAAGCTGTTCCCCCATTGGGCAGGATATAGACTAGCCCAACAACTGTAGCGCCTCACCAAGGAGGCATCTGTCTTGAAGGAGCTATCAGAATGTCATAAGCAACTCTATATACAATTTTTCTTCTTCACTATTAAACTGGGATAGAATTCGCCCTAGCGTCAATCCTGAGCTCTTCGGATGTCCCACGAATTACTATTTCAAAAGTTCCCGGCATAAGTAGGCATATACCTGTGTACGTGATGTCACGTGCTAAAGTACACTGCACAGTGGCATAGCTAGAGATTTTTCCGCGTGTGGACAAAATTACGCCCCTCTCAATATAAATTTACAAAAATCCGATGTTTAATGAAAAAAAAAAAAAAAAAAAAAAAATTCTATAAGACTTTTACTGCAGAAAAATCATATTTTAAGTGCATAAAAGTTGGACTTTTAAAGGCTTGTTTTATTCGTTATTTGTGTATACAAGTGGAATAAAAAAAAAAAATTAAAAAAAATTTGGAACAAGACAAAAAATGTGTTTGAAGCAACAATACAGATTTTCCCAGGATAATTTCGCCTTAATTGAATTAAGAAGTAGAAAGCATGTGCTAGGGCTAGGTCAGATGCAACGATTGAAATTTCTTTTGAAAGCCACATTTTTTAAAGTTAAACTACTATACGTATATATATATGTATGTAGGTAGGTCAAGGAGCCAAAGAGCCGCATATTCCGACCCCTGTGCTAGGTGATTGATCTACAGTATTCTGTATGTGTTCCCAGAGGGTGACCATGGCTAAGAGCCCTCTTATATATGCCCCATAAATACACATGTATTGCAATAGGGTTTAGGGGATGTACTCGGATGAATGGCGATACAGTGGACTGGATCGAGTTCTGGCACCACGTGATTCTTAAAAGGAGATTCCCCGCAGTCGGCAAGGCCGCCATTTTTGGTAAGGGGCACGTGCCCGTGACGCCATGGCAGTAATAGACGCTGGCTAAACGGCAGCACTGTGAAAAAACTGATGTTACGGGCTCGTGCCGAATTTCAAAATGGCTGCTTGCGTTCATGACATCATACATAGGTTTGATACAATTGCCAGGTGGGCTGAGTCCCACAATGCATGTGCGCTTACTCAGTTTTCATACAATTTGATTGATATGATGGTGAAGTAAGAGCGACCGTGAAGTAAACTTTGGGAAAAAACAAACTTAACAATAGAATAAAAGCACTTAGCAAAGGCATATAAGGCCGTAACACAGATTTACGGTTGGTGACTATGAAGACGTGCTCATTTCATAAATATTTCAGCATTTACAATGAAATTTTCAATATTGTAACCAATTAATAGTTTTGCAATAATCGCACAAAAACGAGAACAAAACAGGTGTCCAACAGTAATAGTAGTGGCGAATACAAAGTTTCGGGTGACATGTACTTTCCCCCTAGAACAATGAAGCCAAGCGGTGTATAATAGCGATGAAAAGAAGGGCTATTATATATATTATTTATATTATCCTCCATTTATAATTAACGATCAATGAAATTACGTAAAAAAAGTATAGCGAGTTTACAAAACTGGAAGGGCGAGAAAAAAAACTGATAGGGTTGTGAGAAATTTAAGAAAACGTCGAGGTGTCCTTTTTCGTTCATTTCGTAAAGGTTGAAAAGAAAGGTATAACGTTTTCGTGCTGAACTTTTTCGGACGGTTATATTGGATCTGAAGCTCAAATCATCATTGTTTGGATGCCAAACATGTGAAGAATGAAATTGCCAAAATGACGCATTTCAATTTGGTATTCTGGGATATTTCAGGCACAAAGTTTGAGAGAACAAAAACTTGAAACGGGCTCGATAAAAACTGAAACTACATTTGACATGAACAAGACACATTTAATGTTGGAACATCTTCGAACAAGTGAACTTTCGCTGTATCATGTCAAAATGTCAGAATTGTTAAATGCAGAAGGAGGAGCGTTAAATAAGCATACAGCATGGGCAAGCGGAAATGTTGTCTTGGCAGTAAGAAGAGCATCTTGCAACAAGTTTCATAAACAAGTAAATTTTATTTTGTCAAGCAGGAAACTGGGTGCGTAAGAAGTGATCGGAGTCATGCTTACAATAAGGGGACGTCCTTCGGACATTCATAATTTTGAAAGAATAAAGGAAATGTTTAAGGCAGAAAATATTGGAACATCCTCGAAAAATTTTGGAAATGTCCAGAGGAGGTTTACTGTAGCATGCTAAGATGTCACAATTTTAAAATGAACAATCGCAAGCTGAAAGAAGAGCGTTAAATAAGCATATTGCATATACTATGGTCATGAAGAAATATCGTCTTGGCAGGAAGAAGAGCGTCAAACACAAAGTCAGAAATGTTAATAAAAAATTAGTTCAAAATTGGATTTTATAAGTCTATAGAGGTATGTCAATTTTATAAATGTCTAGACTCTAGATTTAAAGTTTTTAGGAGTGTTCAAGATAAAAATGGATGTCTCGAAGGAAGTCGAAAATATAGAAAAGAAAGGAGAAAGTTTGCTAGACAAGCAGCCTGGAAATGCATCAACGTGAATAAGAAAGAGCCTTGAAACCAGAAAATCCTCTATTTTGAGGCAGAAAATCTGAAGACACCTCGACGTTTCCGTAGATGTGGCCATGAGAAGACCAGGGTTAAAATGAAGGGAATTTAAATGATTCGCGTTTTTGGTAGCCGTTCAAGGAAAAAAAAAGCTCATATACCTCATACATAAAAAACGGTACTTGTGTTTTCAAAAAAACACACTGTTCATTTTGTACACACTTTACACACTAACGTTGCCTTTATAGTTTGACTTAAGACAGCAACTTGTTTTTTTTTTAATACGAATTTTTGCTTCTCAAAAAACCTTTCGTTATCCCCTGTACTTACGCATCCGTACTGGAGTTTGATCTAGAGCATTTACACATATACATAATCAGCATTCACCCATACAGAATCAGCATTCAAACAATTCTATCACACGCATATACATAGCCGCCAGTTTATATGTATGCTTCCCATTTATCTGGTTTATAATATAAGTGTCTCACAGTAGTTTTACTCTGGGGCAGTGGGTGGTTTTTACACTATTTAAAGCATAATAATTTGATGGATTTTATACATTTTTAATGGTAAATTCCCTCTGCCAGGTTTCTGCTTCGGAACCTAGTGTATGACCCTTTTGCACAAGTCTCTTCGTTTCCAATTATCCATATCAAAACTGTGAAATTGTTGCCCACAATGTCTAAAGCTCCACGTTATCACCAATTTTATCGGCGTTAAACGATGAGACCACTTCTATACATACTGTGTCTTGAAAACGATTCAAATGTACACGGAAAAAAAAAAAAAAAAAAAAAAAAAATGCATAAAACCTGACTTGATCTGAACGGATTTGAGTCCGAGTTTAAACCGCTGCAGAATTTTGGACGAAATCCTCCTCAACTTCTATTATACACAACTTCTGCGCTGACGTCTTACGGGGACTCTGGTCAGGTAGAATTTTTTTTAAAAATTTTCCACTGATTACATTTCTACAAACGTTGTTGTCCACTATCTTTGGATGGTTGAGTTTAAAAGGAATGGAACGTAAAACATTTTGCTCTGTAGTAGTAAGGCAGCGGCCGCCTGCATTTCCGGCAGCCGAACTAAAATGTCGTGGAAGCGATTCGGTTGTTGGGGATAGCGATTTTCAGTGTAGGTTTTAAGCGCACAAACGTAGCGTTCTTGGATGCTTTCTAATCCCTTGTTTAATTGGATATTCTCTGTAAAGAAAATATGAATTAAAATTCAGTACACTTGATTACATCAAAATGTCTGCTTCTGCATTCCATTGTATGGTAACTAATCCAACTTTTCGAATACATACTAGATTTAGCTATCATTATTGCTTATTGGAAATTAAGTTTCAATAAACTTCAATAAATCTAAAAAATCTGGTATAGTATCCAGTCATCACAAAATCTTCGGGGAATTTGAAGGTAATCTTAGAAAACTTTAGCAAAAGCACTTTTTGAAATAACGGAAATCGAATTTGAGTATCTCACTATAACTTTGAAGAACTATAGTTCCCTAAAATCGATTGAAGTGAAAGTTAAATTAGCTCAAATACGATGAGCACGTGATCATATTACACACGAGTTTTTGCATGAACTCCAACAGAATTTAACACCAGCAACAAAATCATTTAACTAATCTTTTCCCATACGAAAATGGTATAAAAATACATTCACATTTTTAAAAAAATTATTCCAAAGAATTGGTTATGCAAAATACCCGCTTAATTGGACAAGCCGGATAAATGCACATATTTTGCAAGCCCCATGTGCAACTTTTGTATGGATTTGTAACCGGATAATTGCACATTTTCGTCTTGCCAGGACACTGTGAGGGTTTGACTTTACTGACAAATTCTCTTTGATGAACATTATGCAAATTTACAATTTCTAAATTATTTTCAATACAGCGGTTTATGCAATTATCTGATCACAATTCCGTACAAAATTTGCACATGGGTATTGCAAAATATGTGTATTTATCCGCGACAAATTTTGGCATGTTTTAGTGTGCCGCGACAAATTTTGACATATTTTAGTGTGCCGCAACTAATTTTGGCATGATTACTTTGCTGCGACAAATTTAGGTATGCTATGCGCCATCGTGTTTTTTTTTTTTTTTGCTTTGAGAATTAAGGGATCCATGGAAATATGGGTCCCATAAATGGGAATTTTCACTTGTGCGGTTTTGGCAATCCTATTCTACAGAAAGTATGCCAATCTCAACAAGTGATTTAATGGCACTATGAATCTCTGTTCATCTCGCCATAGGGTGAATAGTATGGCTATTATTGTTATTATTTTTACATTGTTATTAGTATATTGTATAATTAAATTAAAAGGGTGAATATTATACCGGTCGAGCGTTTTAAAGTCCACTATTAGTTAACAATGTTATTGTTGACGTATTTTATCCTGGTCCTGATGAGGTTGTGTGTATGCGTTCGGTGCGATCTCGGCAGTCGGCTGTGTATTTCTGGTTTGTTGTGCGGAATCCAGGATGCCAGCTATCCGGTATGCCGACCATATTGCTGGGATTTTTGGTGTTATCCGGTTCAGGTTTATTTAAATAGGGTAGGGTGGGTGCTTTGGACTTGGTGTCTTTAATGGATTGGTAGTATGCCAATCTCTTTGTGCAGCTAAAGTATCACTAATGCTGCAAGCTGATTTTTTTCCATGCCGGAGCACCACTATATAAACTACAGTTATGATGATAGAAAATTGCGGGTTTACTTGCCTTGGTTGAGCATGGTGATGACCTTGAGGCAGGTATATTCCTCCATGCTGAGTTTAAGCCTCCGGAACGTGACGATCACGTGCGTGATTTTCTCCACCATTTGTCCAACCTCCTTCGTCAGCTGATCCATGGTAATGGGCCGATCCATCATGGTTATCAAGCAGTTTTGCAGTCGCGTTAGGTTGTCGGACATCTCCTGCGAAAAGTCCATGTCGTGAACGCCGCTGATGTCCATCGGGTTGCCCGCACTCCCGTTGCCGCTCGCCCTATCACAGTGGCCGTTGATCGCCTGGTAGGCCGAGGTAGTTAGCACCAAGAGTTCGTGCCACTTGTGGGTCAGCAGCTGGGTGTGCACAGTAACCGGAAGCTCGCTGTAGAAGGGCAAGCGCTTAGTCCACTGAACGAGCTTGAAGACGATGGTGTCGCCGATCTGGCACAGCTTCTGCGACAGCTCGGCCTTATTGCGCAACAACTCGTCTATGTTCTTCAGGGTGGCGATGTCCTCAAATTCATCACAGTCAATCAGCTCGCGTATGATGTCCCGGGCCTGGTTGAATGTCATCTGACGGTCCCTGGAGCTGGACACTGCGTTCTCCAGGCGGTGGCGGAGGTGGAGCACCTCGCTTGGGTTGGTCAGCGCCGTCTTCAGGATCTGGCCATTGCCCACCGCCTCCTGGTGAGTGTGATGGTGGTGCAGGATGGTATGATGCGACTGGATAATCTTTTGCTTATCGAGTTGCTTTGCCTGACCGTTCTTGTGGGTCTTCTTGTGTTTTTTGTACTTGACCTGAAGTGAGAAACATTACAATGGTGTTTATTAGTTTGGTTCCAATCAGACGTGTGTTAGAAATAGTCTCAAAACGACGTCTACATTTTGTTTTACCTTGTAGAGATTGTATACTGCTCCTGAATTGCGTCCCCCAGGCATCCGGTCTTCTCGCACCGCTATAAGTAAACCCGATTTTAGAAATCGAACTTGATTCATATCTACGTCAAATGTCGAATCTCTGTCCTTGTCAAATCCTTACCTGCTAAGACCATTCCTTGCCTTAAGCATTTCTGGAATCTACAGTATTGACATCGGTTGCGTTGTACCTTGTTGATTTCACAGTTACCATCGGCCACGCAGGTGTACACTCGCTTGTTTTGCACCGTTCGCTTGAAAAATCCTTTGCATCTGATTAATTAATTGTGTAACAGGAAGTAATGGCGCCATGTACAAGGAGAAGCAATGGAAAGACAAACGCAAAATCGGAAATAAATTATACCATTCTACATAGTAAGATATTTTAAATTCTTAAAATAATCGTCGTCATAGTTTAACTAATTGACATCTAGGATTAAAATGTCAGCACTTTGGAAAGTATTTTTTAACTCGGCAGATATTGAAAGCGATACACACGTTCTTGCATAGTCTGGACAGACTTTTGCATAACAGCATGTTTTTGCCACGCATGAAATTATTGAATTATTAGAATAAACTACGAGACCTCCAATCTTCGAAATTAAGATGAGCACAAAACTGACCCTTCGCATGTGATGATGCCGTAGTGCAGGCCTGTAGCCTTGTCGTCGCATATCATGCAGATCATGGGCTGATCCTCCTCCTCATCTTCGTCGACTATGCGCTTGGCGCTGGACGGCGCCATCACGGACGGCTGCGCCTGCAGGATGGCCGAGCACGATGACGACGGCGACGAGCTGAGCGCCTCTCCCGTCTGCCTCGCCCAGCTGGGCATGGACAAGTTGAGGGCTTGCGAGTCCGGCTGCGGTGACTGTGGGTGGTGGCGGTGGTGGTGGGATACTGCGTGCTGCGGGGGAGGGGGTAGCGGCGGTGGCGGCGGCGCCGGCCGCTCTGACGCCCACAATCGCTCCATGTTGAGAGGCGCGCTGTGACCACTCGGTGGCGAACCTTGCATGCCGCCACCGTAGTGTTTCGGCGGCGACATGGTAGCTCTGGTGTAATGTCCATAAGGATACTGCGCGTGCGGGGGCGACGGAGCAGAGGACGACGTCACCGGTCCCTTGTCGCCAAAGGAGGGCGGGTAATGCGACTGCCGCGAACTGGAGATTGGCCCCGGGCTCAGGCAACGCTCCTGGCCCAGGCTGAGCAGGCTATCGACGGTAACCAGTACGGCTTTGTCGTTATCACTCATCAATTCGTGCGTCATGCGCTGGACGGCGGCGACGCCGTGGGGGTGCTGCGGCAGCTGCGGTTGGCCTTCTGAATGCTGCTGCTGCAGCCCACCTCCACCACCCCCACCGCCACCTCCCCCACCTCCAGGGGGACTCTGGTTGGACCACACCATGGTGCACACCCCGCCCGCCTCACCCATGCGCAGCGACGGCGAGTTGAAATGCGTGACGAACTTGCCGCCGCCGTTCCCGTTGACGGCGACGCTCATCGGCTTGTCGTCCGGGATGATGATCGTCGGCGCCCCCGGGTGCCCGTTTATGTAAGATTCGACGAACTCGGGCCGCACACCGTTTGTTTTGTAAAGAACGGAGGGAGGCGCCGGACTCCATCGCAGCGGCGCAGCAGCGCTGCTGTCGCTCCTGCGGCGACTTTTGCTGCTCAGGTCCAGCTCGCCGCCGTTTTCCGATTTTGCGTCGCCACCGCCGCCATCAAATACACTACCACGACTCACGTCCTTGTGCAGCGCCGCGTCGCGTCTCATGTCGTCGCGGCAGCTCAGATGGTGGTCTTTCATCTGGGAGGAGATGGAGCTGATGGAAAGCCGGCGGCAGGCTTCGCCTTCTCCGTCGGTGGATGTCGGCGACACAGGTTTCTCGACCGAGTCCGGTGATGGCAGAGAAGGCAAAGCCGCCCCACCGGGCGGCGATAGCGACGCTTCCGATAAAGCTTTCGGCGAGCCGTCCGAGTGACAGCGCCGCTGAGTATCGACGCCAGCGCTGCTGTCCGGCGACGAATTGTTGGCCTCCAAGAAATTGTCGGCATCGCTACTGCAACGGGAGTCAACCTTGCGCCGCTTGAGTTTCAGGTCTTGGAACAGGCTCATTTTACAGCCCGGCTCGTACGTCAGGACCATACTTCCTAGAAAAAAAAGTTAAGAAGCATAGCATTAAGCGCATTATTTAATATGACCATTGGAGACTCGTTGGGGATTTGACAGTTTGAGCCAGCCAACGTTAAAACGTAGAAACAAGGCTGGCGGCCCGGAATGTCAAGGACTACCCTAAGCGAACCATGGCATTCGTCAGCGCCGTTTATCGTTATCGTTACCGTTGGCTGGCGCAAACTCTATTAAATCACCCCCTCCGAGCAAAACGCCCCCTTGCTAAGGAAGGAAACGGCACACTATTAATGAACTACGTAACAATATAGTTGATTCTAATCCCTTGGTAATACCTGATGGTCCCCCAATCCCTCGGGAATACTTGATTAGGGGAGCTGAAGGTATTACGTCGTGTTGTGGTCGAATATTAGAATCAGTTTGTGTACGGATAACTTGCCTCGGTTACTTTAACTAGGTCAAAACCTGTTGCAATTGTGCATTAGAAACGATTGTACAGCCTCTTGAGCAGATGGGTTGGTTGAGTTAAAATAGACCAATGAGGAGATGATTCAAGGCATGAACTTTATGTATACTGAACACTTCTGCTGTCGATACTGGCGCCGTTATGGTTTTGGTAATCGGTTATAAGTTTTGGGGATATGGACCAGAAACGCACGTTTTCTGTTTGTATGTCTGATAGTATTTAACGTTTTTTGTCGCAACATATGCACGATTTAGAAATTGTGTACCATGCAGGTGATGTTTTCCTAGGTATCATATGTTTCGTCGACTCAAAAGGGTCTTATCGCCATGAATGGAGTTGGGATCAAAGGTATAGTTACGTAGTGTAAGTCTGTACTGAAAACAGATGGCGCTGGATCAATAGTAGATAGGTACATTTTGATTTTGATAAAGCGAGCATATGCTCGTGTGGTACGTGATAAACATTCTGAGCGTGTTTCATACTGGGAGCATGGACTCATTTTTCCTCAACAGGGTCACCGGGCAATGTCAAGTACGTGGCCTGCAACCTGGGCAGTGGCCGATTTTGAGTCTAACCTCAATTTTGGAGATAACCCCCTTTTACTCCGAATGCGGTTTTGGGGCTTATGTAATGAAGCGCAATTAAGAAAACGAGGTTTCGACGTTGGGATCAAGTTGTTCAGATAAAATTTAGCCCGAGGTCATTACCGCACAACGTAATTATCCGATCTAGGGCTTACTTAACGGACCTAGATATCCAAAACTTCAACTTCTAATTTTCACGAACAATTTTAATTGGGCAATTTGTAAAACCGTTAAAATGTGAGATATAATAAAGAATAACTTGTCCAAAACCACGATGAGAAAATTTGTGATCAATTTGTAGTTGCATCACTGTTACCTGATGTTCCGTATGATCAAGATGGACATTTTTGGACGGCTCCTGCCGTTACTTGACTTGAGGGAACAATGCCCTTTCTCGTCTAATGGCTCGGCTTTAAGGATTTATTGCGGGTGATAAATAAAAGATCGCATTAATACCCAAGTGAAGTACTTTCCCAAATATAAAAATTGATGGTGCGAGGGTTCTGCATATCAATGACGCAGTGAAAAACGGACTCTTTGGTCGACCTTACATGTAGAATCGATAACCAAAAGTAGGCCTCTTGCTTGCGCTCTGACCAATAGATTTATTTCCGGTTTAAAGCTGGCCCATCATCGGGGCGAGTTTATAGGTCTTTTGAAATAGGAAAATTGAAAGTTTGACGATGGATTACGAAGATATTAACCCAAGTTAGATATGGGATTAAAAGGAGAGGGTATCTTTTATGGAAGATGTAATCTTCCAGTAGGGTTCTTGGTTATAGATACTCATCATCAAAGTTACTGACGGAGCCTCCGGCCTTCCTGCCTTTCAGGTCCTCTGATGGCCCTCTTGATCACGCATCGAACACTTATATAAAATACACATACAAAACGAAATACAACAGAAGCTATAGACTCTAGGGTTGGTCATACTTGAAAACAACTCGACTTGCAAAGGTTAGAAAACGAGGCAAAAATTGCACAGTCTCAGGTATTTTGTCAAGTCAGATTGCTCCAAGGCGACCAGGTCACGAAACCTGTCACGAAAGTTATAGACACTGATGAAACGGCTAACGACTGATATATTCAGCTTACGCGGCAGGACAAAGGCTTACAAACAGTCATTATAAAACACATAGTCTATTATACAATCATCAGTTTTTGCATTGATTTCGATGTTGGAATTTACTTCCAAATTAAATCGCACGAGTTTATACGAAAGATGCATTAACTTATTGAATGAGCCAAATGCATCATTTCGTAGACAACTTTTAAGATGTTTTCATTTACAGTTTGGGTAACACACCCCCCCCCCCCCCTTAAATTTTTCTAGGTTTTAGGGCACATTTGATCCCGGGAAACGGGTGGTTCATCGTTCTCGCGTTCTTTTCGATGGAGCCCGGCGTTATCGATCGCGGCGTTCATTGACGGGAGGTCCCCTCGCGTACGCCGCCGCCCTCGGGGAGCCGTCGCCGGCCGGCTTCCCGGCTGAGCTCCCGTGCTCGCGTACGCGGCGGGGTGAACGACCGCGCTTTAGTACACAAAGTAGTGGATCGAAGCCAATGTTTGGTGGCCTACTTTAGCTCAATCGGAAAACTGATACGCACAAAAAACGAAAATGGCGGAAGATAACGCCGAGCCAAGTGCAGTGCAAACAGCCAATGAACTCGACGATAACGCAACCCTTTCGAGTGAACGGACGCGGATTGTTGGTGGCGCTACTATGGGCTCAATGGATCCGGGCTAACCCATGGAAATCTTTAACATTTGCGACACTTATTAGTCGGCACAGTCGCAATGTTCAAAACAAATTTTAAAATGTACCTAATATTTTTTTGAAAAATAAAGCTGGCTGGAAAAACTGTTGCTCACTTCCTGTTTATCTAGATAAAATACAACTGCCAAGAAGACGTAGGTGTATTCTAAATGCGTGTCTCCATGGCAGTCGAAAAACCGGAAAAACGTAGCCTAGTTTTTTTATATATGCAATTCGAAATGGAAAGTGAAATAAAAA
This sequence comes from Ophyiulus pilosus, assembly GCA_033995625.1. Lineage (NCBI taxonomy): Eukaryota > Metazoa > Arthropoda > Diplopoda > Julida > Julidae > Ophyiulus > Ophyiulus pilosus. The sequence goes on along the minus strand of JAUJYV010000534.1, from coordinate 3,108 downwards.
GGGGCCACTGGTCTTCCAAGATCTCCGTATTTTTCCTTCTGTATTTGCTCATGTAATTGCACGTGCAAAACGAAAAACACACTTCATAGGGTTCAATTGGTAAGATATGTTTTTACTCCTTGGAAACGGAGCGTCCAAAATTGGGCCAATAAGTACTGGTGGGTCACTGCAAATAACAGGAATAATCTGAATCTGTATAAATGAAATGCACTTAATTTAGAATCTATGATAGCAAGTAGATGGCGTTGGTGTGCATTCGGGACTCCAACCCAGGGTTTCCCAGGAGTCACGCTGTTGATACCCGTTAATTGAGGCGTAGCGCCGTAGCCAATTTGACCAAATTGAGTTTTCTGGTTTCGCCTTGCTGTAGGCAAGGCAACCGAGCAGCCATTAAACCCGTTACTTTATTTTTTTTTTATTTAGGAAGCTTTTCGTTTCCCCCTCTCCCAAACGAGTTCATTGGCATCCCGTTCGGTGGCGTCCAACCACCCGTGGTTATGTGTGTTAACGGGGAAGAGGGATGCGAGTGGAAGTAACGTTCCCACCTATTGGGAACAATGAACCTGGGAGGCTTTTCTAGTGCATTGTTAACCCTGTTATCGATGTGTGACAACAGCTGGCTAACCAACAGTTAAGCTCGTTTTTTACCGAACGAGATTAGTCATCGGCGCCTATCGACGAATGTCGGCCACGAGTGAAGCTGGGCACGAACAATCATTCGAGAACGAGTTGACCCCGTTTAGTGATGGACGGGTTGCGATAACCATCACCATGACAACCGTTTTAATCGCGCAAACATTCCACGAAACTGGTGATTTACCATATGCGAACAGCATACAAAAAAGCTTTCGTTGACGTTTCTGACTTCCGGTGAGATGCTTTAACTTTACTCGAACCACGTTGGAAATCTATGACCTGAGGTCGTCAGTTTGATACCCCACATGACTAGGTTTAAACGAAAGTTTACTGGCGAAATACGCTTCGAATCTAGATTAGTTACACTCCGACGAGTCGTGGCTGGTAAAGAAATGCGTTTGAAATGTATCGATTCGTAAGTTTTCAGGAAATCGTTATGTGCTGAATAGCACGAGAAAAAAAAATTGAAAATAAATATATAACTAAAATAACAACCAGGCAGGCATGTAACGGGTTTGGGAAATAAACTATATAATGCGTGAAAGTGTACGTTATGTTAGCAGACATAAAACTGGGGCATTGTGTCTGGCAAGTCTCTGAAAGGTGAAGAAAGTTATCTTCCTGGTTGAGAAATGTATTTTTTTGTTTCCAGTTGTTTACTAGTTTTAAGGATACTAACTCATTGAAACACGCGATAATCTCTTAATAAAGTTCGCGCAACCGGTCATATCATACCAGCTTTACACATATTTATTACACGGCCCACTTCGCAAAGTCGTGATTTTCCCCACTAATCTGCTGTAATCTAAAGATATGCAATCGGCCATTAAGTTAATCAAGTATCCGCTAATTGATCTCACGTTTTGAAACGCGATGTGTGTTTTTTTCGTTTGGTGACCGGAAAAAGTATGAGAGCAACATGCTTGCGATTAGTGTATTTTGTCAGTCATTCTTTGTTCAATTTGTTGACATGAATGGTCATTCACCCAATCGTTCATTGATTAGTCTTTCCCTTCTAACATAACCGTTTGAGTTCATGTTTCACTCCTATCTGAAGGTCTAGGAAATCAATTTTTTACGTCAGTTTGATAACGACACCCGAAAAGGTCAGCAACTGCCATCGGTATAATTAAATTATAATGGTCCGTTGCACAAAACTGCATTTAAGCTAATTGACTAAACGAAATTTGATGTATCCATCTACATGTATACATGTGACAAATTTCTGGTACGAAAAGGTATTGACCCCCGAATCATTTTTGGAAGAGCTGTCTATCTAGAATATTCAGGCTTTCAAGACTATTTATCACTTTCATAAAGTAAAAAGTAGGAAAAGCACTTGAATTATTCATGACAATCGCGATAATGTTATATAGTACATCAATGCACTAAAACTTTCATAGAAAATGGATTTCGTGGAAAATACATTGTCTTCAAAACTGTCATTGAAAATACGTACACTGTCTTTAAAACTGACATGTCATGTCGTACATAGTTAATTTTCTTTCTGTACAAAAGGAGAACAGAGGCACCCAGGAATAATAGTAGAAAATGGTCATGGAAGGGTTTATAACCTCAATTAACCAATGATCCACCTATAGTCATAACTATATGTCATAATCAATAGTGATGTAAGCAAATAAGAGATAATCGTCACATCTGCTTTTATAAAGCATCTGAAAACGATTTATATAAGAGCGTAAAACGAAGCCGCTTTTTTCACCTTTGGGAAAGATGCTATTTTAGTGCGTAGGTAGCGAATTTTCGTCTTCTATTTTTTGTTGTGTGTACATGAAAATCGTGAGTAACATGCAGCACTCAGAGTCATTGCACCCGGAAGGGATAGGCCTGCGATTAACCTAGATATTGAACAATTTTATTCACCGCTTTTCGCTATAACGATGTTTGTCGCAGCGTTTCCACCAATGACAAGCCGGTAAACAAAAGGCAGAATGGAAGCATACACACAAAAATAAGTTCGATTCGTCGTGTTTTAACGTTAGTGCCATTGTCACGGTTTCCCCACCCCCACGCCCCGTGGGACGGTGACGCACCCCCGCAAAGGTCATCCTTGTTTGCCCACCGATAACGACGCAGGGGACGCTATGGCGCTCACAATTGAAATTTCCAATGACTCGTAGTAAATAAATGGTGTTGACAGGGAAAGTGGTTCCAAAATAATGTGTTGCTATTAATCGGGTAAATATATACCCTTAAAGACTGAACCATTGTAAACATGCCTCTTTCATTAGCAGTACAGTGGTCAGACTTTAAAATAGACCCCTGGTATAGAGTTTTACGAAATGTTAAATTATCGTTAATTTTTGTGCAAATACGTATAGATATGGAAACAGGAAAGTTAATTTTTGTTACTATTTGCACTAATTTATTTGCCGACCAACCAACAATTTTGTTGCAAAGGCAGGATGCATACTGCAATCGCTTAATTTGGCAGTCTTTTGTAGCATATTG